>DVXP01002730.1:0-12273 GCA_018235645.1 Junonia grisea | reverse complement strand
TAGATAAAGAATTTAAGGTCCTCGTGTCGGTTCCTCATGTCGTATTGAATACGATGTCGGGGGTTTAATAATTTTTTCAAATTTACACTTGTTATACATATAAGCCACTCCATTCAATACACTGTTAGCCGTAGGTTATAAGACGACGCCGGTATCGCGGAATATTCGTAAGGATTCCCCGAGCAACTGAACTCTGGCAATTAGGGCTCACGTTTCCGATTATAGAAATCAAACACGCCGCAAAACGGATTTCTCGGTGAAATTATATTAACGCTGAAAATGAAAAACTATGAAAACGTGTTTTCATTAGAAAATTGGTCATTTCAAGGGCCTTTAGAGATAGAACACATTCATGACTACGATACAAAATAAAAGTTACGTAATACAAATAAAGGCTAGAATACATCTCATAATCTCATACAGGGAAAGTTTTTTATGTTTAAACATGTTATTTTTTTTTTAAATGTAAGGATAGCAGAAAAAATCTAAAACTAAGTGACCTTCACCGTCCGTCGTTTTTCAAAAAGCAATAAAGAAAGATTGATAGTAGGACATAGAGAACGTAAGAAGGGAGCTGAGTTTTATGTACTCGCAAGGTAACGCAACGATGTACTCGTAAGATACTTAACACCGATCTTACGAGATTATGGTTACCCGAACCAGCACCATTACGAACTATACATAATCACTGAACTAAAGCTGGACTATAATAACATTGAATGAAATGTGAAAAAATCAGAAAATAATTAATAAAATAAATAAACCCAGGTATAATAATATATACATATAAACAATATTACACTTACAATATAGTATCCTTATAAATACAAATAAAAGTAATATAGTTTATTTAACGAAGGTTTGCCTCCAAACAGCCTAATCAAATCTAATAAACTTTTTGGGCGAATAGACAGCGAAGAAATATGAGAGAATACAAATGTTAGAATTATTCTATTGTTGATCGACCGTCCTCTCGTATAACTTTAGCTGAATTGTAGAATCTCAAATAATGGAACTTTATATGAAACAGTGGATGGGACTATTTCGAAATGAGTAGTTGAATACGTTTAATATTAACCGAACTTCGATCAATCGAGCCATTCTCTAGTTTTCGAGTTTTATAATTTTTTCATTCTAGTTATACTCATAACTTAATACATTTTTAAGTACTATATATATATATAGTACTTATATAGTATTATATATATATAGTATTCGTCGTTGCTTTACATACGTACATGTCGTACTGTAACCTGAAAAAAATTAAATATAATACTCGTATCTCAAATCAGAGTATTTGCAACAAAAAGAAAATCTAAGTCATGTAACTTCAACCCCTTTAATGGAACAGCGATGCCGTGAATTAAAATCCCTTGTATAAATAGAAGTCATATGAACTTCCACAAACCGTTACTCTACTGCCACTTGAGCATTTCTATATATGGAGCATCAATATCATTCTCCCTAATGAGGGAAGAGGCCTACGCCCAGCAGTGGGATATGTAACGGCTGTTACTTTACTTTAAGCATCAATAAACTGTACATACATAGATAGATATATATCTTTTTTATGTACACTGTACTTTATCTCATTCATTGCCTTTCAATAATTCAACGCCTTTTACATGTTAAAATATCTTCGAACCCTTTTCTGAAATACAAGCGTCAGTTTTTTATTAGAATCCACTTTTTACTCGACTGCCGCTAAAATACTACAATTTGTGATTTTTAAAATAAAAGAGACAATAATAAGAGTTTTGTGTAATTACTCTCAGATTGATCGGTTTTAAACAATAAGGTTTCATTAGAATAATGTTCAAAAACAGAATGGTTTTACTAGCTTTTGTTAGATTTCAATTTAACCCTTTAAAAGCAATATATCATAGCACCTAAATATTATATTCGTAAATAGTAATTATATTAATTTCAAGTTCAAAAAACTACCTATTTTAAATTAGGAAAGAATCCATTATATTGTTTACTATTTTTATCACCATTGTTTTAATTATTTTTTAGCTTAAAAATGCTGCATATATTACAAATTTCATTATAATTGATAAGCATAAGTTAATATTAGTACATATACAAATAATTTACATAGAAAGCCCCTTAATCGGATTATACGTGACGGATTACAAGCTAGAATCCCATAAGCCGTGGTAACACCACGACTTATAACTCCTACCAAGATAACTAAAAAGTTTAATTATTATTTTTAGATTATTTATGACTGATTTTATAAATTTACAAATGATATAAATATTTAGATAACTACTATTAACTAAGAAAAAAATAAGGGTACCTATTTATGTTATTATTATTTTAATTATTATTTTTGTTTCATTAATTAGTTGTTACAATTTTTCGTTTAGGTTTTTTAAAAATGTCGATTTAGCCAAACACGACATAACTCCCATAGTGTTCAACATTTATAATTACCTTAAAAATTTCTTTATTAATTTAAATAATATAATATTTTCATACTTTGAAATAAGACTGTTCATGTCAGTCTAAGAACAGTAGTTAGTGAAAGATTTCACTATCACTATATATAGATATAGATATATCAACACCAAAAATTCTGATTTTGCACATGCATTTCACAATATTGCTCAGTGCTTTGCATTTCTTTAGCATCTTCGTTATATTCCAAAGCGAAAAAAGTACTGTAATTTTCCCCTAAACATCTAGGGCTTCCGACTTTCCTCGCAAACTATGAATACCATCATCAGACGAGGCGATTATCATATTTCAAGTGTATAACCAAATAACTTGGCTCTTAGAAGTTCTAATTTCAACCTTACTACATTGAAATAGAGACGTTATGTTAATTGCTAAGGGTCTAATAGGTTTGGCATTGTCTCGCTAAAGGGAGAGCCTTAAGTCACCCCGCTTGATCCACCCTCGAGTTTGTATGAGGTTTGTCTCATAGACGTCGAAATATTTGCGGTAAGTATTAGAAGCAATCGTTCTGTTTCCATTGTCATTTTCACTGTCAAGTAAAAACTCGTAATTTTTAAGATGTTTTTTTTTTATTTAATACGGGTTATTTTTATAATACTTAGGTAGTTGCCGCAATAATCTTTATACTGATTAAGAGTACATCCTAACGAGTACCGGCGTTAAAGTCATTAACACCCAAAGAAAAAATTCTGTGGCGCCCTCTTAACCTTATAGGGAACATAAGGATATTAAAACTACCTACAGTAAATTGAAGTAACAGCCTGTACATATCCCACTGCAGAGCATAGGGCTCTTCTACTATTAGGGAGAAGGTTATAGAGCTTAATTCCACCACGCTGCTCCACTGCGGTTTGGTGGACGTACATGTGTCTTAATTTCTTCCGGCACATACAGGTTTCTTCAAGATGTTTTCCTTCACCACCGACATCGAAATAAATTTAGCACTAAAAAGTTTACCTCTTGAAATTTCAGCGATGCTAACCAGGGTTTGAACGGACGACCTTCGCTTAAGATCTACGTGTTCTGACCACTCGGCTATCTCGGCCCTAAAACTACCTATTGAGCTAAAAAGGTTGATATCTTCCGTCCTCTTTCTTAAAACCACCAATTGACCTAAAAAGGTCAACACCTGCCGTTCCCCGAAAAACTATTTAATATACAATTTTCCCTCCCCTAGGCCAGACGGGCCGTCGCTGAAAAAAAAACTGGAAAAATTGGAAAATATAATTTTTATTGTTAACTAATAATAATTAATTCCAATTAATTATTATTTAAAAAAAATATTTTATGTAAATGTTGGCTACGACTATGTTTTAGGTGATCCATTTTAGAAATAGAAGTCTATTTAATTAGGAGTAAGTAACTTTTTCGACCATATTAACTAGTAGATATGTAACGTAACACATAGACATGTATGATATAGGCTTCTATTGCTTGAATGGATGCTATTTGAACGATATAAATGAGAACTTTTATATAAAAGTCTTCTATAAAATTACCCGTTAATGTTAACAATTAAGTCGTACTAGGTCTTTATATTGTAAATAGTATTAAAACATAACAAATGTATACAACCACGTGAAAAGTCTTGGAAGTACAACATTTAATTTTACAGAGAAAAAAATAAAGAACAAAAAATATACCACCACCACTCAAAAAGACGGACCTTTCGGTGCGTCTTTTTGAGGCATCTGGTGACCGGCAGGTTTTTTAGTCAACGAATTAGTCTTTCTATTCAAAGAGGAAATGCTGCCAGTCTTTTAGGCACTATGCCTCAGGGAGACTCACTGGACGGATTTTTTTATCTATAATTGTTGTTTATTTATTTACCCTTTATTTTTTTTCCCTTGTATTTTCCTTATTTATTTTAGTTTTTCTTGATTTATTATATTATTTAAATTCGATTAATAGTTTAGCGATTCTTTTTTTACTTAAATATGTTATCTAATTGTTGAAAAAGACATAAATACCTTAACTTTATAATTTAACATTGGTTTGTTAACTAAATATGTTATCAATAAATAACTTGTTTCAGTAAAAATATACCACCTAAGTTATGGAAACGGATCCTTGCAGTTAAAAGAACATCATTCAACAAAAGTCTTTGTTAGGGGACAGACTTCGATGCAGAGTTCTGTACCTAAGGTCTTACTCTCTATTTACCTACTAAGGCTTTGTAAGAGATATTAGCGCCTTACGAGTATATTGAAAATTCAATTTATATGTACAAACTCGTATCAATTGTTATATATAGGTACATGTTACATTTCTTGCTCATATAATGTTTCAGTTCAACAAATACTAACTTATCGTCGTCAGCCAATCGCAGTCCACTGCTGGACATAGGCCTCCCCAAGTTTGCGCCAAACATCCCGATCCTCCGCAACCCTCATCCAGCCCGCTCCGACTACCTTGCATATATCGTCCTACACATTCAAATTAAAATTCTTAAATAAATTCCACTAAATACCATACGGGTTTAGGTAAGTAATTTTGATGTAATCCGTCTTGTTTTTACACGATTTCGTTAATTAGTAGGTATGCACTTTTTTCTAGGTTTTTTGGTCAAATATACAAGGAGCTTAGAGGATCGATACAGCCTTTTCAGGAAGTAACAAAAGAAGTTATTTAGGAATTATGAAATATTTCGTCCTTCATCACGTTTTAATGAATATAAATTAGCTAAATAATATTATTAGGCAGAGGAATCGCAAAAAACAAATAAATTCTATAATAATCATGTTTAGGCACAGCATATAATATTTTAATACAATAATAGACACATATCTAATTCTACTACACATATATGAGCTTCGGCTTAAAAATGTACCCCCTAACTCAATTAAAGTTGAGAGCTGTTATCCGATTACTTAATTTTCCCCTTCGTTGCAAAGACAAGCTTTTGAAGGTAGTTTGATGTCGTGCCTTCGTTCGTATGATAGTTATTAAACTAAATAAATCTACGAGTATATACAAAACACGTGAAGCAAAAACTTTATATAGTTATATTTTTACTAATATACAGAAATCGCAGGTGAATGTCCTAACTAAAAGTTTATAGGATTCATAAAGTTATTTTATACATTTTGTATGTAATACGTTAAATTTTATAAAATGAAACTATATATAATATAAAATGAAAATATAACACAGACGACCTCTACTAAATTAATTAAAAATTTATTGAAACGTGAGCTAACCAACATTTTTTATTAAATCTACGGTGTCTGTCCATCTATACACCAATTCGTTGATATCATTGCTACACATACAAATTCCTTTTCGGTTTTTGTGGCTTTTTGATACTGCGCCATCTTCGACCTGGACCTACGTTCTTTACCAAAATAAACCAATATCAAATCTAAAATAAAATTAATGTAAATAAAAAATAGGAGTCGTATATTATATATATATATTGTATATGACATACTTATTTAAAATTTTAAGCTTAAGAGTTTTTTTTGCTGTACATACATGTATATAAGGGTACGAAAATAAATAAAAACTAAGCGTTCGCGATTAGCAAGTCGCGGAACGAGAGCTCTATAAATCTTCAAAGGCACTAGAGAAAAACTGAACAACAGTTCGATAAGGTAAGGGGTTAAGTTGTAACAAAGATGGCAACATCTGCGCTCAACACGACTCCGTTCCAAACAATTACCATAAAAGCGAGGAACGTCGTGTGTACTCCAGTACAGACCGTGTTTTAATCAAAGATTATTAAAGGAATTATAAATGTAGATGTGCTATATTTAAACCGAAGTGCAAGAGTGTTTTGAATAAATTATTTATTATAGTACAGCAATAAGTTAAAAGTGCGAGATATTTTGGAGATATACTGGAAAATACGACAAACAACTAATTTCAATAAGTTATTAGGTTATAGACGTTACTGAAAAATCTTTCAACTTTACTTTTTATTATACAATAATAAGATACAATCGAAAACCAATTCGTTTTTTGTTTTCAAAACAAAGTAATTGAAATATGTAGGATGATTTAATTTTAGAAACTTAATTATCTTTCTTATGAACATCTAAAGCACTTATCATTTATGTTAGTTATTAGGTAGTCATCTGTTTAATGAAACCTTATACTCATTAAAGATTTTAGTAGGAATTATAAGTACAAAGTATAAAATTTATATAAGTACAGTTCAACTTTGTTATGTAAAACCGGAGTGTCTGAGAATTATATTATCTACTCTATGACAGGTCTAAGAGGCCTGCAGAATAATGTTCGCGGTATCGTCAAATACATATGATGTATAAACACAATCTCGGCGGAAATCCTGCTGCGAATTACCTGCATAACATATAGAGGTAAACAACGTGACAGAACGAATATATTTGTCATTTTACTTTGGCGCATTATTTTTGCGTTACCTTATAGCAATTCTCATAGGTATTAATACTCCTGAATTGATATTATGAAATGATATTATTGGGTTTAATTTACAAGTATTTGTGCCTTAACGAACGTTTTTAAAACGAAAGCTTTTTAATAGAAGTAAAATAAAGACGATGAAATTATTTTAATACGTTATTATTATTTACGTATTATTTGATTACGTATTATTTTATTTTAATACGTTTCCAGTTACCAATTTCATAATATAATCTACAAAGCTTAATACAAAATAAATTTCGAAATGATTTTCAGGTCATATATTTTTATTATTTAAAAATATTACACACAACACATTGCTACCGTGAATACCTACGTCACGCCAACAAAGAGACATAAACAAAAAGTCCGACTAGTATTGGTTCCGACCTTTTAAATACTATCAAGTATTAATTTTTTAAATGGAACTAGAGTGTTATATCAAAGCTGTCGCCCCACCGGTCGTGTTCAATGAGCACCGAACACTCAAACATTGCTCTTGACTGGGCACTCGATTAGTTTCCTAGATGCTCAACGGTAAAAGCTCAAAACTCAATCCCTGGCATCAAGAATTCAAGTGTCGCCATCGACAATCCTATACACCTGTCGACTTTGCTTGTGGTACAAACTTTCATCTATACCTATACGTTTCTCTCAAAGATTTATTTAGATGTGACTTTATTTATTTACTTATTTATTTTTGTACCAAAAAAGTATATAGTAAATTATTTAATGACTAATGTGTACAAAGGGATAACTTATCTCTAACAAGAGATCTCTTCCAGAAACCCTGATTCTAGTGGAGATTATTTTAAAAGAAATTTAGAAATTGTTTTTATATTTTACTATTTTAGGCCTGTGGGGATCACCCACATATTTATTTATATTTACATACAGACAAACACACACACAACATTTATCCTATAATAATATTTGCATTAATTTATGTATATATTCTTATTACAGATACACACAATAGTATATTTTATTTTATTATATTTAATTATATTTAATATATATTTCATGACACAATAAATACTTTTTACTACATAACATATTAGTACTAACGTCAATGGCATGTAGGTAATAAATTTTTTTTTCTTGTTCTGACGTTCGTGGATGTCATAAATTTTCTATATTATGTTGTATATAATTTTGCATATTAATTTATATTAATTTCCTAGTCTTAAGAGTTTTCAATATTGTGCTTTTTTATCGTGCTGTTATTTCTTCTTACACATATGTCTTTATTATTTCTTTCTCCGTGTGTGCTTTATTTTGTGTAAATAAATAAACTTTCTTGTTAAAATTTTTATGACTTTTCTTAACTATCACTACACATAACAGCCACCGGAATTTGTTAGGTTATATACATTTACCTATAATTAATATGAGCTTAACGTCGTCCAAAATAAATAATCCCCATACAGCTCAACGGCCGACATTGGTCCGCTTCGAGGCTGCCGTCGAAACGGAGGGTAAGAGTATATTGAATATGTACGTTGTTCCGCTTTGCTTAAGCAGACTGGAATTTCGCTGCAATATAAACATCCATGCAATAGACCTTGAAGGTCTAGCGTGCCCAGGGAGTACATAGCCGCTGCCCACCTGACGATACAATTTTTATACTTTCAATTCCCATATTTTTAAAAACGCTAGCGATCGGATGCCCTCCGGCTATGTAATCCCTCGGCACACTAGACCTTCAAGATCTATTCCGGCGAAATTCCAGTCCGCTTAAGAAAAGCGGAACAACGTACATATTCAATATACTCTAACCACCCGTTTCAATTGAAGCCTCTCAGCGGACCAGTATCGGCCGTGGAGCTGTATGGGATTTATTAATTTTGGACGACGTTAAGCTCATATTAATGTATTGAAATATATTTAGCGTAAAAAGTTGCTTTACAAAAGTTTGAGACACGAATCCAGCAGTGCGATTTGCAGCGTGGGTCGCTTTTATTATGCTGATAAGCGACTGATATTAATGTAATAAACAGTATTATAGTATACAATTACATTTTTACGTGGTGGGTGAATCCGTTTTGTGGTCGTTTTATACCAAAAACTACGCTATTTTCAAACCTGAATAACTGCCTGGCCACTGGTCCTACAGTGTTGACGTCATAACAAAAGATGATCGTAACACTGTTCAATAATAATATGCAATTTATTTTTGTGAGCCGGCACTTTTACTTTACATTTAGTACAATAATGTATGAAGCGTGATCGCCTTTATCTCAAATTCGGCTGTGAAAGAAAAAATCCTGAGGAAACCTGCATGTGCCGAACAAAAAAACTAACACATGTAGATATAGACATACCAACCCGCTATGGAGCAGCGTAGTGGATTGAGAGACCTTCTCCCAATTAGGAAAGGAGGCCTTTTTCAGCAGTAGTACATTTACAGGCATATGATTTGATTAGGTACATTAACACATGCAGTGCCCACAACCCACCTGTCTGGTGTAATTTTTTCAATCAAAATTCTTACAATAATAGGGTTGCGGAAATTCACTATAAGTAGGTAGATATATATTGTTGTTTATTTATTTTTATATATTATTTTTCAATAAGTATCTGTTAATTAAATATTATGTTTTAACACGTAGTTCAAAATAAATATTTATGATAAATATTAAAGTAGATATAAAAAAAAGAATATAACTATTAACTATAGACTTTTATTGTCTGTTTTCTAATAGTTTAACATTTTAACTGTTTAGTAGATATCTATTATAGATAGATATCTAATTTTTAAGATAGATAGATGTAGATAGAAATCTAATTACAAAAAAAAACTTAAAATTTTTAGGTGGCAACTCCATTTTACCGTCAACTTTTAAATTTCCCTTTCCTTCCATTTAATTTAAATTTCCAGTGTTACGCCTTCAAGCTCATTGAAGATTTTTAAAATATTTATTATAAAATTAATATCTAACCTTAAAATAATCGACGTTTTTTTCTCAGCTATGTGACGTACGCCTTCTTATCATTAGGTTTAGGATTGACGTAATCGACTCTGTCAGTTGTCATTGAGTCAATAGTGTGACTTGTTTCGAATTATTTTTTTAAAAGCGCTTGCGCGAGTCAGCGCTAGTGATTGGGTAGATACTGTCGGCTTTGCGGTGTTTATTATATTGTTTAATAATTTCCATGTAGTATACCCTATTCACTTTTATAAATTCTCACTACAAATATTTTCGTTTGTTTCTCATTGTGACTTTATACTTTAATGTTTAAGTGTTATTTGTTTTGTTAAACGATAAACTTTAATATCAGACTGCAGAATGGCTAAAGAAATGGTGAATGGAAATGGAGAGTGCAAAGAAGGTATTACACAACAGTTTATTTTTTTTTTTCATTACAAAGTAGTACATATTGACATAATTCTACCAAAGATCTCATAAGTCACTTATGAAATTTTAGGTTCAATTTATTTCTGGAGTGGAATTTATTTTTCTTTTGTTGTGTTTTGATTTCATCAGTTTAAAAAAAAATTAACAATCACAATAGTTACTGGTAATGGTAGTATTTCAGATATTTAGTGTAATTAAAACAATTTTACATATAGGCATTAATTGTTATCGTAATTAAATTCAAGTTAATGGAAGCAGGTCTGAATTTGAACTTTCTTATGATGCATGATTATTAGTTTCAATTTTCATTACTATTTATTTATTTAAATAAATGAAACACTAACTTTAAACAATATGTTATAGAATGATATGTCGAAAACACAATATTGCTTAGTAACTCTTAACAATAGCAGAGATTCCGCTTGTAATTTACCATATTCTTACAACTCATACAAAACCAGTAATTGTAAGTATTATTTGAGGCTACAAGAGCAACAGCAGCCCATCGCAGACTTGATAAAATTTTAACTTTTCTAACTCGCAGAAATTTTCAAAAATAACTTTATTTTCCTTTCACAATCTAGAAATTATAGTTAAGTTGTTTTGCATTCAAAGACAACATATTTGAGATGCACAAAATATCATTGATACAATGAAGATTTTCAAATTTATTCAAGTTTCTGTTGTCTGGCCACTGATAGTACAATGTTGACGGTGAAACAAAAAATGATCATAATTCTGTTTACAATAATAATGTGCGATATATTTTTGTTGGCACTGTTACCTTTTTGGGCCAAAAATGTAAGAAGCATTATGTTCTTTGTAAAAATGTAGATTAAGTTGCTGTTGCTCCCAAGGCCACATATAATGTGGCTGGAATATTGATGAAATTAACCAGCATAAGCATAGCTTCAAAATTTAAAATAAAAATTAAATTAAATTTCTTTATTTCAGGCCAATGACCCATAGCTTTTTTTATACAATTTTAACTAATAGAAGTAATAAATTAAATAATAATAAATAACACTAAATAATAATAAAAATTAATAATAATATTTTAATTTAAGTATTTGCCTTTTGATACTGAGGCACTGGATACATGTGTATGTATCCAATGCCTCAGTATGGGACAGTCCGGCTTTTGAGCTATCACCTTCAGCATGACGTTGACGATTTAGTAAGCTTGTTTCAAATTGCAATTTTGTTGATGGCATGTACAATCAAAGCTGTAGATTAAGTGGTGGATAAAGTGTTTAGCATAATATTACAATTCTATTGATTATATTTGTGTAAACTTTGCATAATATCATAAGAAATGTTATATTATATTTATTTTTTTATATTAGTGGCTATTCTTATTTGGTTTCAAACTAATTATTTTTACTGCTTCAGTTCTATAAGTGGTTCTACGATTTCAAATAGCCTAAAACTTTGTTTAATAAATAGTTTACAACACAGAATACAAACTGGCTCTTTTTCAAAGATTTTCAGAGATCCTAAAAGTTTTTTTTTTTTTAATTATTAATCTAGAATTTAAATAATTATCCATTCCAAACTTGCATAAGTCAAATTGATATTATAACTCTAAATTTTAAGCAGTTCGTAAATGTATATACATATTGAGATAGTATACTGCCGTGCTAAGCGCAATAGCGGTATCTCATTAACAGCTTTAACATAGCTTTTTTGTTAAATTATAGATATTTTTTTACTTTTTTATTTTTCAAATGGCATTTTGGTGCAAAAATGGGAAATTTAATTTCACTAATGCCCGGAATGGTTGTGTTGAACTTGACAGGTAATTAACTGGCAATTCCGGAAATTCTAAGGAAATTGTGTCGTTAATGAAGTCCTAGAAACCATATGATGTATCACATAAATGTACGGTACATTGCACCTTCAAAAAGAATTTAGATAATATTCAATTATAATTTAAATGTATACAAAATGTTGATGAAAATTGCGCCAGAGGTGCTATTAGACAATGTTGTATATGTCGCAGTCATCTGGTTAAATCAGCTACTTAATTGAATCACTAGCGCGTTCATTGAATGCCGACATTTAA
>DVXP01002729.1:0-12274 GCA_018235645.1 Junonia grisea | reverse complement strand
AAATCGTGATGAAACAGAGGCCCGGTTATCGCCATGTGAACTATAAGCTAAACAAACATTTATTAGTGGGTATAAACATTTTATAATACTTGTAAATTATACCCTATTTAAACCGAGTTTGAAAAGAGAAGATTCTGTGACATGCTGTTTTTTATTATATTTTAATGGTCTGATATAATTAAAACTAAGAGTAAGTTGAAACTAAGTAGGTAATGTTTTTCGCAGAGTATTCGTAGTAAAGAGTTTACACAGAAACTAATGATGGAGTCGATTATACATTTTAGTTAAAAAATATTTATGGTTACACAGTACGGAACTTCATATTCCGGGGACAATGTAACTATTATGTGGATTGTAAACAATGTGTGTATTGTATAACTATCGCTTATCATACTATTCAAATTGTAGATAACTTGTACCCTAAGATCCTATAGCAAAATGTTGCAGGTATCTGTATTTGTAAAAAACTTTTGTGGATATACATAATACCTAATGCGTTGCCTAAAAAAAATTAACCGCAATCATCTTAGACAACCCGGAACTAAAACATTTTATATTCACTATTTTTTCTTTTAAAAAAGTTTTCGTTAAAAAAAACAAATACCTACCTGCAAAATTTTGCCGTAATTGTACCCTAGTACGAGTTGTCTACAGTTTGAACAAGCACTGGACAACTCTACTATGTTAACCCAGTCTCTGCCAACAAAGGTTACCAAATGCCTACAAAATAATTAGATGTGTTATGTTTATCATACGGATTTTCAGCATTTATGGACCGTGGCTGTGGAAGAGGCCCAACTCTTGCATGAACTCCGTCTCATGAAGGACTTCTATTTGCTGGGTCGAGGGGAACTATTCCTGGAATTACTCCGTCTCACGGCGCCTATGCTTGACAAACCTACCACCAGAACATCTACTAGAGGTATATTATTTACTAGTTAGTGACAATTTTTTTTTATTTACTATATAACAAATTATGAAATATAATTATTGCGCCCCTTCCCAACATTCTACAACTAGTCCTCTGCTCAAACGTTGCCTGGAAGAAATCGCTGTTTCAGCGATAAGGCCGCCTGTTGCACCTGATGCAACTTTGTATTTTTTTTCCATAATTCAGTTGTCTATGTAATTTATATTTGGTGCAATAAAGAGTAAATAAATAAAATAAACTTTTACTTATTTTAATTTTTATTAATAGTTGTTACTAATTAGTTGAATACAATTAATTATTATTTGACTTGAGTCAAATTTATACTTCCAAAGTAGTGTTTTGAAACTCGTTTCATGACGTTTATTTCACAATGCATGCATAATTGACTTATAACATCAATATAAGTAACTGTTGGCATAGAGGAGAGACGGCAGCAAGATACGTGCTATGTCTGTTTCTCAATAAATAAATATATATAAGCAATTAAAAGAAGAAAATAGAAGAACATGATGGTCTAACTTATCTCGATCGCTATCTGATGTCGCAACTTTTTTTATTGGAATTTTTTCTAAGAATTATTAAATTTTATTTATTTAAATTTATTTATTTAAACGATACACACTCAACGCCCCACCCCCCCCCAGTAAGATCATTGGATCTTGTATCGGGACACCGGATAACACACACAACACAAACACCCAGACCACGACAGACAACCATATGGCCAATACAGATGTCTGTCATGAGTGGGGATCGAACCCGCGACCGTTAGCGGCTTCAGTCAGTTGCAGTGACCACTGCGACAACACTGTCAAGATATGCACGTTTAAATAGACATATAAACAGATTAATTTTCTGTATATGCATTGATTTAAAATAAAATATTATTTACAGATATGAATCACGCGTTCCAGTTAGCAGCCCGAGCGGTTTTCTTGAGCAATAGTGCTGACATAGAAAAGTTCAGCTTTGAGCTACCGTATGTCAAGCCCAATATTTCGGCGAATTCGTCAGTTGAAGATGATAGCAGCACTGGTATACTGTTCAATTTAATTTCTATGAAAATAATCACGCTGTAGTCTTTTCTACAAACTTTGGTCCAGAAATTAAATTACCTTCAGAATATTTATTTAATACTTGTGATCAAACGATCCGAATTTTGCATCAATTTGTTAAAGATGTTATAAAGAGAAAGAATAGCAAAAACTGATATTTTTTATAAAAATCGAAAATAAGGTACAAAATATACGTACAACGTACTATCTACAAGAATATTTTTTGTTAAGTTTTTAATTACCCTTGTTTTTTATAAGTAGTTATGCCTATAATAGGTTTTAAATATACTTTCAGTGGCAGACGGTTGGTCCAGTATAATCTTAAAGTACGACTTCAAATGGCCACTTCACTTGCTATTCGCACCTGAAGTATTGGCGCGATATAACGACATGTTCAGGCTGTTGTTGAGAATAAAGAAGACCCAACACGACTTACACGCGCTTTGGAAGACGTACAAACAATCTACTAGGTTACTGTTTATGTTATAATTCTTAGGTATTGATAGATATTAAAATGGTTAGAATATTAGTGCAAGGAAATTATTGTGGAGGGGATGTTTGGCCGCTATAATTAGTTTTATTGCTTATAAAAAATATTGCTATTATTGCCTGAGTATTTGCCATAAGTAAATTTTTTGAAATTTTGCCAAAATCTAGAAAATATCTGGTAGTAATAATTTTAACAATAATCTAATACATATTTATAAAAAATAGTACTCAGTCTTAAAAAAAAGATAAAATATTATACACACCTCTAGTACGTCGAAACTAAAAATAAATTCTTTATGGCCCCTATACCATTTTTTAATCTATTTAAATATTATTTTAGGTCTTCCATGTGCCAACTGCACAACAAGTTAATGTTTTTGATGGACAACCTCCAACATTACCTACAAGCCGATGTGTTGGAGACGAATTTCTCACGCCTCATGGAAGCTGTTAACAAAACGAATGATTTTGAGAAATTAAAGAAGGCACATGCTACTTTTCTGGCAGATATCTTGAGTCAATCCTTTTTGACTGTGACGGTAAATTCTTAAGAATTTTCACAATGAATTTCCATACAAAGTGAGTTTGGGGGGAGGGGCGGATCTTGAAAAACGTTACGGTGCGTTACAAGGTAGGGTGGGGGTATTGAAACAACATATTATATAACAACATAATCGTAATTGTAATATCTGATCGGTAATAGATTAAACTGTTTTCCAAAATTATTTTAGTGACTATTTTCACCTAAAACATTTTGGTAAAATGTTACGTAACAACTAGAGGGAGGGATACATAAACATGTCTGTTACATGGAGGAGAGGGAGTGTCTAAAATCCTCAAAAATTGCGTTACGTAATACTTGAACGACTCCTTTCACATGTTTCATAATATTTTGGTAATTTCCTTCCTCTGCGTTAATTTTAGATAATTACTATATCGGTTGATTCACTTTATGTAGCTATCACTTGTAAGTCGTGTCGTGACATTATAAGAATTAAAAAATTATCTACAAATATATTTTATTTAATATAATTATGATAAATTATTATAATTATTAGAGACCGAATTATATACATTTGCATATATGCATATGAATATATCTGCCACTTTTTGGAAATAATGCATATTTCGGCCAATTCTTGGAATAATTGCATATTTTAGCCATTTTTGTTGGTTTTAATTGCATATTTCACCTAAAAATCAATCAAATGCATATTTTCGACGTTTTTGCCACGCGCTCCGAACTGTTTTGGTTGACGACCTTTTTTTTTAGTCGGCACTAATTTCTTCGCGGAAATGTAGGTACCTACCTACACCTACGTGTTGACTTTTCTTTTTGGTCGCAACTCAAGAATATTGTCCTATTTACTTTATTTTATCGGTAATTGTACCTATTTTTGCTATTTTTTCGGTAAAAATTATATGCATTTGCATATTTTTTTGCATATTTCGTAATTGTTGGTGCATATTTCGAGTATTTTTCGTGCATATCTCCATGCATATAATGGCCATTTTATGTTGCATATAATCCAGTCTCTAATTATAATGTTCCAATATTCGATTTCAGTGCGGCGACAACGATTCCGGCGATACACTGGACTCCATTAACAACCCGGTGTTCTGCAATATCATGGACTTGTTAAAGCTTTGCCATTCGTTCTGCAGCATGAGCGAATTTGTTTCTGATAAGGAAGCCGAGGACTATTATATTCGTGGATATTCTGATCGGTAATTATTGGTTCATACTATAACTAAATATTATTTTTCTGTACGCATTTTAAAAATGGATGTATAATATTTTTAGTAGCGTTATTAAGCGGGTCATTCATAAAATCTAGAAGCAGTTAGTATAAGTATTAAAATATCCAAAAACAAGGAATTCGTTGTACATATTGATATTGTAAAAATTATTCTATTTAATTCCAGGTTCAATAAACTAGTGAAACAGCTAATGCAACTTTTGGTCTCACTACGAGACCGTCCCTGCGGCGTGTATTTGGCGAGACTGCTCATGAGACTCGACTACAACCGCTGGCTGAGCGGGGAGGCTCAGCTCACACAATCCGTTACTAATATGCTGCGATATTAAAATATATTTAAATTCATTAAATTGTTCCTTGAAATATTCCTATAAATTCCATAGATTCTTTAAGGGGGAGAGCGATTAATCACTCATTGGTTGCTAAATTATTATATTAGGGGGTTACACTGCATTGTAACATCATCATCATCAATCATTGTTCATTTCTTTTAGATATTTAACCTATATAAAGTCGAAATAATCCTCTTAGCCGCAAGTATTTTATTATAATAAATAAAAAAAAGTAGTTTACCAGAGGTCTCTTGGCCGATATAAAACAAAACAGTCAGTAGAATTTTTATTGTAAAAAAAAATAAATATATATTGAGTAAAATTACGTTTTTAACGGCACAAACAACTCAGTGAAATATATTTAAAAAAAAAACTTAAAAAATACTTTTTTGTTAATTTTCGATGTAATACACTCTTGAAGGTTTAATTCAATTACAGATCACCATCCTATAGATGGTGAGTTAAATTAAAAATTGTGTTCACAAAGAATCTTACAAGATTTTTAACTTGCAAAGTTGAATTTAGATTTAGATCTGTGGACTGCTCTAATTTCTCTTAATTATATTTTTATATTATTAACAGTTAGAGTAGAATGAGTAAACATGCTTTAATTTTTGTATCGTTTTTATTAATATAACATAAAAAAAAAAAATAACAGAGTTTTATTTGTCACTGTCCCCATCGTCATCATCAATTTTTTCATCTTCTATTATGTTAGAATTTGAAATGTGCGTGTTTTTGTTTATTGCATGTTCCGCATGTTGGAGCATTATAGTCTTTATGAGAATACACTTCGTCATGTGGCATGTGCATGGAACTGGATGTTCTACTTCCTCGGGATCTAATAATGTCAACTGAAGATTATATCTGAAAGATTTATTCGATAATAATTATATATTTTTAAGTAATAGCCATACTACATTTGTGTCATTTTATATACATATTGGCCATTTTTTTTAATGCAGTTCGTGGTGTCACTTATTTTAATTATAAGCCATATAATATTTTATTAACTAAGTGTTAAAAAAAATCTCCTATTGCTTAAAATTAGCACAAGCAGATTCTAATTATTTCATTAATATCATTTACCTTCTGGAGTTAGTTTGATCTCTGTTCATATCCAGTTGAAATGCGATGGGTTCCTGTTCCTCCACAACTTGCTCTTCAGGTAGAATGATAATGGTTTGTTTCCAATGTGTGGCAGGACTCTCAGGTCCTGTTTTTAATATTATTCTATTGCCACTCGATAACTCGGGGAAATTGCACTCGAACCATACACAGAGGCCTTGATACAGTCCACTTTTACTAGCACCTAAGAGATGTTAAAAAAATCTTAGCTTAATATTAGCTCATTAATAAGAAAGTAAAAATTAAAAACATGAAAAAAGTTGTTCCACTGATCCAAATCTCATCAATTTTATTTATTTGACACACTCTACTGTCATTAACTTTTAACTTACAGAAGAGACATAAATTTAGGAAATATTTTCAGGCAAAACAAGCCATTAATCATAGAATCATGTCCACAAAAAAAATTCAAATCATAAATATCTATAGGATACTCCAACCATACAAACCTACAACATGCTGAATACTATATGAGTCCAAGTCTTGAGAAGTGTCTTCTCGTAAATTAATCCAGGCCATTGCCACTTCCTGACCAAGAAGGTCCTCTTTTTGGATTTGCATTATCTCGGGTTTACTACTTTTACTTGATCTTAGGTGTTTTGCAAATGTTGATAATGAAACACCATGAAAGTCTTTCCACTTTGAGTATAAGTCAGGAACACTGGACCAAAACAGAATTTTATAGAAACATAAAAGTAATATATTTTATTATCTTAATACATAACTTTGAAATATACTTCAATTTCTCAATTTTAAGTAAAACAAAATTTCTAAATATAACACACAATATAGAATAATACATAAGAGCAATTATTTGTGGTAAGTAAAATTTATCAAACACTTTTAAATTAAAAAATTTATATATAAAATTATGTATATAGACTTATCTTATGTAGGCTAATTAAATAAAATCTCACCTACATGGAGCAACATAGATGACCGCACTTTCCGGAAACATCTCACCACCAGGTTTGAGGAATTTATCTCTAGCTACGAGCACCGAGTCAAGCATTCCCTCGTGAAGTAAGTAGAAGCCCATCCACTCAGACACTATTGCATCTACTTTAATATCTCCCGGTAAAGTCACATCTTCTACTTTACTATGCAATACCTGAAATAAATATATTTTTGGGAAAATTGGATGTAATTTTAGTAACCAAATACCATTTTCATTTGAAAAAAATTTTTAACATTTTTTTCAATAACTTAAATGTTATTGACAATAAATTTAAAAAAAGAAATTAACATCTTGCATGAATAAAAATTAAAACGTTAATTTAGTGAATGTACCTCAATGACTTCTTCAAAATTGTTTTCCTTAACTACTTCCTTAGCTAAGTCTGCCAAATTACTAGCTTCTACTGCGTACACTTTCTTAGCACCGGCTTGAGCACAAAATATTGAAAGAATTCCTGTGCCACAGCCAACATCCATAACTATTTTATCCTTAAAATATGATTTGTTTTCTAAAATCGCCATTCTATAGGCTTCAGTTCTTGGATGATCTTCCAACATTAACCTATGAATCTAAAACAATACGTAAAATAATAATACATTACTTTGAAGCATAACAAAATATTTTATCTTAAAGTACATACCTCTAAATCTTCATAACTAGAAAAGTATTCGTTATTCGATATTGTGTCCATTTCCATTTTCTATTTACACAGGTAATTTTATATAGTTATTCGATAAAATTTATATATAAATAACCTATAAATTTACGAATTTACAATCTATATACAAACAACATTGGCAAAATTGACATCACAGACGGCTAAAGATAATTGACAAATATTGACATACTTGGCATACCTTTTTGATTTTGATATTTTTTTAAATAAATTACGGTTCTGGGTTCAAGTCATTTTAATTTACCGCGTTGGTTACCGATTAATAACCGGTATGAATCTATTGTGTCCAAAATTCTTATACACGAGTGTTAAAAAACGTTGATATTGTTTATTGATAATATAAGATTAAAAGAATATTGTAAAATACTAAAAGAACAAAAAAAAATCACTATAGAAAAAATATTTTTTTATGCTCAGTCCATTTCTCTAGTTTTAGCGATAATTCTTGTCTATGGTTACTATGTTAATTACGCGACTGTGTAATCTGTCATTTGTCTACAACTTCTGACAACTTCAAGAATCAAGATAAACTTGTAAAGTACAAATTGTAAATGTGATTTGTGAACAACTTTCGATTTTCGCCGTTTGTATTTCGGCATACAACTAATTTTTCTATTGATGACTATTATGTGTGAACTGTGTTTGAAATAAACAGAAGATTTTCTTTGGACAATGGCTAAAGAAGGAGATATGTCTTTGTTTAATGATGTATTGGAGCCGTTTAGGCGGGCTATAAACACCGATCCGCCAAAGGATAGGTTGTCGGCGTCTGCTAAATTAAATTTTTCTGATAGTAACCAATCGTTAAAAGAAGGTATTGTTTTATGTTCGTTCGTGTCTTAAATGCTATTTCCTAAAATTTTATTGTTGTTTTTGTTTTCTTTAGATACAGCTATTTTACTCTCGTTGGGAAAGAGAAAATCAGTTTTAGACATTGGAACTCCTGAAAAGCGTGTGCGTACCGAGTCTTCTAATACAGTTACGGCACCGCCATCACCATGGGAAGCGAAACGGCTTAAAATTGATTTAATCGCGGCGAAAGCACAGGTAATATGAATACTGATCTATTTCAAAATAATATTTGCTTTGCTTTCAACTACCCTACTTCTTACATCAGTAGCTGCATCAGAGAACAATAATGCCAAACCATGTATCACATAAAACTGTATACAAGTATATGTACATATTTAAATTTATATTTACAGATAACAAAGCTAGAAGCCCGAGTTAATCATCAGCACACAATAAGGAAAGAGATGCAGATTTTGTTTGAAGAGGAGAAAGCATCATTAATGGAGCAACATAAAAGGGATGAGCGAGCCCTGTCTGATATGGAGGAACGGTTGCAGTTAATCAGGAGGCGTGAACAGGAGCTGAAAGATGAATATAATGAGGTATATGAAATTTTATTATATATTTTCAATCGCAAACAAATTCTCTTTGATTAGGGCAAATTAACCTTACATGTTTTTGAACTTAATTATATGATATTATAAATAAATTCTTGTTACAATTTTTTTCTCTATTGCACTCTCAGAAATATATTAACATAACTTAAAAAAATGTAAAAATAGAGTGCATAAGTAGTCTTACCACTTATAATAATCACCTAAATATAACCTTGTTCATAAATTAAAAAAAAAACAAGCTTATAATATAATAAAAAAAAACTTGGATTACACATATGCTTTTTTGTTTTCCTTATTTCAAAAAGTTGATCTGTAAATGTATCGTTCAAATTATTTCAAAGGCAATCAAACAGCATAAAGACAGTAAAATGAAGTGGGATAAAGACAAGCTTGAGCTTCAAAAGCAAATAGCTGAACTAAAAGACAAGTTACTGGAAGCAAATGTTAGCAGCAAGGATCAGATATCGGAAATGAAAAAGGACATGAATGAATTGCTACAGGTGAGATTATAGAATTAATTTCATTTTTACAACAACTTGTTGACCATTACATTCTTTTGACATAATTATTTTGTCCAGATAGGGAAATCATGTTTAAGAATGTCAAAAATTTTATTTAATACTACTCTGGCTGATTAAATTAGTGTTACAAAATTAAAATAACTATATAAAAAGTTTAAATCTCTTTTGATTTACTCTTGCAGTCAGTTAAATTACATGCAAGTTTATATCTGTATAAACACATAGAAAATCTTATAAAACATCACTATGTATCAATTAAAATTGTAATTGAATTCTGTGGTGTTTTACCAAACAATTATATTTTCCACTAGTATAATTCAGTAAGACTATCATATTTTATATGCATCAGGCCTTAGAAGGCGCACAGCAAGAGGTAGAAATGCTCAAGAAAGAAGTAGCAAGACAGACATCTAGAGCGGAACAATGCACGACATTACGGACACAGCTCGATAAACAAACATTTGAGTTGCAGCATGTTACTAACAAGTTGAAGGAATTGGAATATGAAAGGGATTCTTATAAAGATTGGCAACAACAGGTTAAAGTGAGTGGACAAGAATTAAATATTTTTACTTTAATGGCAATTAAATAATTTTTTTATGCAATTAATTTCATAAAATAAATGCACACAGAAGCAAAAAGAGCCTTATCATTATTTTTTTCTAAATTGATTAGTATTATTTTACATCATATGTTGTTTTTTCATGCAAAATAACTTAAAAATCATTTTTTAATATAATAATGAGATGGAAACAAATAAACATTTATTGCATTACAATTTCTTGAAAATTTCTCACAACAAGAACTGTTTGAATTTTGAATATTTCAAAGGTTGGCTTTGCAGAAAAGGTCTTCTTGTTATCACAGCTCTCAAAAATAATCATAAGTTAAGGAATATTAGTTTCCTTCTATTAAATTTTATTCAAA
Organism: Junonia grisea; assembly: GCA_018235645.1. Classification (NCBI taxonomy): domain Eukaryota; kingdom Metazoa; phylum Arthropoda; class Insecta; order Lepidoptera; family Nymphalidae; genus Junonia; species Junonia grisea. The sequence goes on along the minus strand of DVXP01002729.1, from coordinate 2,088 downwards.
TTGTGAAAAATATTTGCCAAACATAATTAATAAATAAAGCAAAAAACATTTAACATAAGACATGTGTTTTTAACATAATTATATTTACAGTAATGTAAAATCTATCAGAAAAATTTAGGTTTTATATTTTTAACTCTTTTTATTACAGACAGCACAAAAACGTTTGACAAACATGGCAGAATTAGAAAAGGAAGTGGTGCGACTAAGAACAGTTGAGAAGAACCTTCGAGATTCCATCTGCAATAAACTTTTGCTTGAAGAACAAGTGCACCTACTTACGAACAAAGTTGAAACCTTGCAGCCATTACAACAGCAGTTACATGACGCTACAGTGAGTTAATATCAACGTTTTTTTTTAACCTTTATACTTAACATGTGTTATAAAAGTCTTAATTTTTTATTGATTTATGTTCTACTTTGACCGATACAAGTATTTTTCATAATTGGAAATTGAACCTTCTCTACACCTACCAAACTAGTAATAAGAGTAATGTTGTGAAGTATTGTTTTATTTTGTTCCCTTGTTACACTTTACTAAACCAAGGTTGGTATGTAGAAGATTTTTTTTTACTAAAACTCACGAAGAAAGTCAAATCAAATAGTACATAAAGTGACTATACAAATTCAAACTCAAAGTATAGTTTATTCATATTGGGCATAAAGGCACTTACGAATCGTCAATTTACTTTTAATATATATTTTTTTAATTATCACCAAATTACGTTTTAGTTACCTAGCACCAATTAATTACAGAATAAATTCCAATTTCAGGTGAAAATAGCTTCCCTAGAATCATCCCTGGATGAATGGAAGACCGCTGCTCATAACCACGGTATAGAAACTGCTAGAGCGTTATCATCTGCCTTGGACTCTGCGCTCAGTAGTCAGTTGAGTGCGGTCGCGGGATGCACGGAGGCGCAGTCGTCACTTGCGCAGTTAAAAGAGGTAATGTATTGAGCAGGTCTAACGTTGGAAACCCATATTAAAGATAAGGATATTTTTGTCTCGAAAAATAAGCAGTTCTCGTGGGACAATAAATAGAATTCTTACCTACACTAATAACGATATTTATTTGGTGGACAAAAGCTAATTTAAAATATGAATTATTATTTCTTGATTTTAGGAAGTGGCAACACTTAAGTTTGAACGCGATAAAGCAACAACAAAGCTGAATGATTTACAAACAGTGCGAAAGAACCAGGAGAGTCTCATACATCGGTTGCAGAAAAGGCTATTGCTGGTCACCAGGGAACGAGATAGTTATAGGTAAATATTATTCTTAATCACTTGTTAAACTCGATTACGTAATTTATTTATACACAATGTCATTTGAAAACACTTAATAAATTTACCAAATTATATATTATTACCATTTTGAGGCGTCACCTTTTTGAGTTGTCAGATGAACTTGAGAACAGAGAGCAAACTTATCTAAATACAAAATTTTGATCTAAATCGGTCGAGCTGTGCCTTAGATACACAAAATAAATGTATAGAGATATTAGTGATGCGATTTGAGTTAGATTTTTTGACTCAAGTAAATAGAGTTATTTTAAGACATCAATTGAGTTCAACTCTAGTAACCAAGTGACTCGATCTGTCCTCTAGCCATTCGGTCACTTGAGTCACTCGAGTGACCGAGTGGACTCGAGTGGAGAAAAATTCAACTCGAGTCCATTTTTACGCTAATTAAATTTTTTTCACTAGTCAGATCAAGTCACTCGAGTCGGTCACTCGAGTAAAAATTTTCGAAAGTCGTATCACTAAGAGATCTACAGAAAATATATATTACAAATGCTTGTATATTATGTCCACCAGACAGCAGCTGGACAGTTTCGAGAAGGAGCTGACGGTGACGCTGAGCGGCGACGCGGGCGCGGGCGGCGCGGCGCTGCTGGCGGCGCGCGTCGACCAGCTCGAGAAGTCGCTGCAGGCCTACCGCGACCTGCTCGCCGCGCACGACCACGAGCCGCACGCCAGAGGTACCGACACCTGCTGAGTGCTGACACCTGCTCGAGAAGTCGCTGCAGGCCTACCGCGACCTGCTCGCCGCGCACGACCACGAGCCGCACGCCAGAGGTACCGACA
>DVXP01002728.1:0-12275 GCA_018235645.1 Junonia grisea | reverse complement strand
AAGTTATCTTAAAATACGAGGAAAATAACACCTAAATATTAAACAACTTTGTCACAAAAACAAAGCACATGACTTTCAGTTGCCAAGATGTTTAAGTAAGTCACCTATCTTAGCTCTGCAAATTAGTCACATTCCAGCAAGCAAGAATAAGCTGTGACTTGATTGACGAAACAGTAACAGTGAGGCAGCGAGCTCGCAGACCCGTTCGACTGACGATTCGTTTGAGGTAAGAAAAAATATATAACTAAGTGATTGGCCTAAGTTAAGAGATAATGGTGAAATGCTTAGATAAGTTATCTTAAAATACGAGGAAAATAACACCTAAATATTAAACAACTTTGTCACAAAAACAAAGCACATGACTTTCTCTAAAATGACTTTCAGTTGTTAAGATGTTTAAGTAAGTCATCTATATTAGCTCTGCAAATTAGTCACATTCCTCCAAGTAAGAATAAGCCGTGACTTGATTGACGAAACAGTAACAGTGAGGCAGCGAGCTCGCAGACCCGTTCGACTTTGATCCGCTTGAGATGTGAAAAAATATATAAGTAAGTGATTGGCCTAAGTTATGAGTTGATGGTGACTTTGAAACATAATGCTGAAATACAAAAAATCACCTATTTTTAAATCAAATCTATGTCACAAAAACAAAACACATTACTTTCTCCACAATAAAATTGCAGGATTTTCAATTAGTCAGCAGTATTAGTCTTCTAATTAGATTCACTTACTAAGTAGCGTGACTCGATTAGCTAAAAAGTGACACAGAACAGATTACAAAAAAATAAACTATTCTTAGCTATATCGTAGATTGGAGTCTGAATGTATGAACGTAAACCATTCAGATAGCGATACATAGGCGTTTCAATATACACACATACAGTCTTAGTTAAAAGTAACTACGTGTATATCACAAATGCACCTACATTTTTCAAGTTAAAGTAAAAAAAAATGTTTCTGCAAACTACATATTCTTATGTTGAAATAAAACTAGTTTCACTACTAGTTCGACTAGTTTCAATGTGTAATAATCGCGAAAATCTAAGACAACTACACATGTATATCGGTATGATATAAAAAATGATAAGTTTTTGTTAGTGTTCTAAGTTTAATTGAAATCATATTTTCCCGAAGTAACTTGTAACTTAGACCACACCCTAACTGTAAGGACTCTACAGGGTGCCTGCTAAGAAATGTGTCGAAACCCGGTAACGTGTTAAATAATACATTAACGGTGTCATACATAATTGAAGAGCTGACAGCGTAGAAGTATAGGTTGTCGTCACTTGAAGTGTGAAAAGCGGATACCATGACCGGTGGTGATACTTTTTTGAATTAACCAACTATACAGGACGTTTTTTTTTTTTAAGAAAAAAGTTTTTGTAACTATTTTTTCTAATAGAAAGTAGAATTAAAATTATATACCTACATATATATTTTCTGGTATATGGAAATTTATGTCACTACACACTACTTGTACAATGAGGCAAAGCGCCCAAAATACTGACGACATTGCGTCTTTAAATGGCCAGAGTGATATACTGACCTAAGAAGTCACCAGCCCTTCGGTCACCTGGAGATTCAATGAGGCGGGAAGACAGCTTTTTGTAAAACTTTTTATTATATAATACTTGTAACTTAAATATTTATAATGATTACGGTAATAATAAAATAATGTCCTTGCGGAACAACAAAAATAGGTACTAGCAGTATTATCCCTTCGAATCGCAATTGTGATTTTTTGAGAGAATGCATTGAAAAAAAGCCTTTCCGGCGGAGACGAATTTTTAAAAAAGAATTATCTCTACACAGTTACTATAACTTCATGTATTCAATTAAAAACGAAATCAATATAAACTTAGTCGAACAAATTCTAGAAAAAAACAAATATTAAATATATCCGTAGTTCTCAACAACATCTAAATTAGTACAACAAATATTTAACATATTTTATAAATATCATCGAAACAAAAAGCTATGTCGATAAATTTTAGACCTCTGGGAAAAATTATAAAAGACAGGTGATAGAGTCACAGTGACTTGCATCTGTTTTGATATCGGATTAAAATTATAATTCTGTCCGTCCGTCGCCTGCTCAGTGACGGTCTGACACCGCCTCTTAATTAAGTAATTACACCTTCGAGAGAATATTTTGATATATCAATATTAAGTCATAAGTAATAGTCATGTTGGTAGGCGAATAATTTAATTAACCTGTTAAGAGTAGTGTTATATGGTATTAATTTAAATAAAGTTTTTGGTGAAGAATTATTTATTAGCACAAAAATATAAAATATTTTTTTTTAAGAAATTGACGCTGTATGTTGATTTATTAATCACGTAGTTTTAAGATAGACGTAGTTACATTGAATTATAAATTATATTGATGGATATATGTACATGTGTCAGAATTTCTTCCGGCACACGCAGATTTCCTCATGCAGATGAATTTAAACAACCACTTGAATATCCTGCGGCACTAGCCAGGTTTTGAACCCTCGACCTTCGGCTAAGATCGACATGTTCGCACCACTAGATCACCTCGGCTAGGACTACATCACTAACGAAAAAAATCTTTACGAAATGAATTCCAAGATGCTTATCTTTCCACTCTTTACCTATCCAAAACATCGATTCATGGCGCCGTTTTTCCACATTAAGACGGAAATATCAATGCTTCATACAAACACAACTTTGCATGTGCGTCCATACGCACCACATGGCACGAATACAGCCTAACTGTGCTCTGTCACAAACAAATAACATGCATTTATTGGCCCTAACACCATTGTGAGGAGATTAGATCCATTCAACGGCAGGTAAATGAGCATTACGAGTGTAAAGACTTGAGTTAAGTTCGGATAATTGCAGCATTCGCTCCGGTGGGGGGATGATAAGATCTCCTTTGTAACGCACCCGGCCCGTGTCGCTTTGTTACTTGTTTATTTTTTAATTTAGTTTGTGATATGTATGTGAAGCATCCGAAATCATTCATAATTTTTTAAATTAATTTCTTAGTTTTTGTTGTTTAGAAAAAGCCTTAGATGTCTTAAAAAACTATTGAGAAGCTAATTATGAAAAAAATATCTCTTTATGGTTATGTCATTATACATACTAATATATAACTCCTTAACGGCATTTAAGAACATTATTAAATAATTCCAGAATTTTAAATATAAACATGCCGTGCGTGATGTACGATTTTAACCATTATGGTAAGTTAAAAAGAGTTTTGCGAAAATTAAATTTGGACGGTATTATTGGAGCCTACAATTTATTTTATATTTTTAAAATCAAATCACTTTACCATTAGATAACTTTCTTTCAATAAAGAAAAGAAAGTATCCAAGTTATTAATATCATAATGGACCCTTCATAATTTACGCACGATTAGCTTCAACCCTCTCGGTAGTTTAAATATTTCTATGAACAGATGCTTATTTTCCACACCAACGACTTTCTTATATCGAGTTTTTGACTACTGAAAAAATTGCAATGAGTCTCAATCCCTAATTACCTATGGATGTGATTTCAACTGTTAACTCATTGTATTCCTAAATACTCAAAAATGAACACCCATATTGTTTTCTAATCCCTGCGAGATGACAATTTCTTTAAGCCTTTAAGCATCACTTAAGAATGAATCTGTGGATCAATTGCGTTGATTCTTTGTAAACGGTTTGGGATAAGTGAATTTGTAGTTGCTTGTTTGCCACCCAGAGATGAGATGTTTTCTATTATATACATAGTTAATACTTTCCATAGTCCCTTGAAATTTCATTTTCGTTGCAATTGTACTGTTGTAATGCTAATATTTTTGTTATAGCGTCATGATTTTTACATATATTATAATATTTATGAATAAATACACACTGTATTTTAAGGGTTTTCAATTTTTCCCTTGGAGCTGCAATCCCGTTTAGAAAAAAAAGTTGCCTATGTCACTTCTTATAAAATCAGTTAACTTCTAGCGAAATTTCTGTCAAAACAATCAGGCAGATAGGCAGACACAAAAATTGTAAAAAATGATGGCTTTGTATATGTATCGCATATAATATATACAAATTAAATTAATTCAATTTGATGTATACAAGAATTGCTCTTTTAAATACATTATATATGTATGGATGTATGGATTATTGAAATAGAGTTTACATTTGACAGGTAAGTAAGGAGATTATGAGTTAAAGAAAGCAGTGAACTCGTTAGTTTTATAATATTAGCTCAGATTAATTTTAAATTTTAGCACAAGATTATATACGAGTTATGTCTCTCTTGTGTATTGTTTATTTCAAAAATGACAATGTCTTAATCTGTTACGGATTTAAAGCTTTTATTGTGTTTAATTCAATACGTTTTCTGAACTATTTAAAAGTTTTGTCTAAAGTTATCGTTATTTTTTAATCAGGAAATTAATTAATTAACTAATTGTTATCAGAGTACAGATATCATTTAAAGTGTATTGTAGTAGAATGTTATTTATTTTCTTATTAAATTGAGAGATCAATCTGATGCTTTAGCGTTAAAATATATTTAATGCCGTATTTTTCCTTTTTGTACCTTACTCTTTCTCGTCTACTGTTACGTTTCCAATGTATTAATTTCACATAATTTCCTAATAAAATGTTTTAAAAAATATTTATTAATAACTAAAAAAAAAATAAACCAACTTCAAAAGAAAACTAAAAAGTCAAAAATAACATTTTCTTCTATTAGTTTTGATATCTATTTATTTTGAAGTCGGTGCCAAGGAAGTCAAATATTTAAGTCGGTGCTAAGTGAGTTTTATTAACTGGCACCGACTTAAATATTTTTTGAGACCTGAGAAACTCCTCCAGTTTTTGAAGTCGGTAAAAAAAATAACAAATAAAGCAAATCACTTCTAACAACATTAAAAAAAATAAACAAATCGAGCATCAATTTAAATTCATCGTCAACCCGACCGTGTGATGGGATATGCATAATATCATATTATTTAACATAATTAATTAGCCCAGTGCCCGACGGACGGACAAAACAAAAAGTTATTATACGTATCGACAACTCCATCGGTTTAAAGGTACATTAATAATCGTTCCTGACGTATGATTTCCGCTCGATATTCGTATTAAGATAATGTTTGTTTGATTGTTTTAGCCACTAGAAATCTTATGATTCAATTATACACTTATTTATAATCTGTTTAGCTGTGAACCTATTTTTATTGTATAGATTAAAAATTTAAGAACAAAGCAAAAATTAAAAATCTTCATTAAAAATTGTTATGAACACGTAGGTACCTTGTATGGGTGTTTGAGAAGGGTCAGAAAGGATTTTACTTGTTTTTCTTTCGGAAATCTGTAAAATCAATTCAAAATAGTTAGGTTCGAAAAGTAAGAAAGTCCTAAGCATGATTTTTTACAGCTATAAAGATTTAGACGGTAGCTCTCATAGATCCTGTAAAAGCCAGAGTTTACCAAAGCCGATAGTTTCTCAGTGAAGTCAACACACTTGATTATAGTGGATTAGATTAGGGTTAGAACTCTATATTCAACCATTGAGGAGAAAATTTTCTAATAGTTAGCCAAGTAAAATACTATAAATAGGTAAAAAATCTGAGTATAACGCTAAACTTCGTCGACACAATCAAAGTTTCAGCAATTGTAAATGGAAGTCTCGACTATACCTACTCCACCCCTATCCCCAGATTTAAAAATGTCTGTAAATAAGTAAGCAAATATCGAATAAACACCCCGCGTTGGAAAAAGCACATTCGTTACCACTAAACCAGAACGATGTACCTATAATAAACATTCATAATATTAATTAACAATTAAAAACATACAATTAACATTCGGACATAAATTGATTCGACCATAAAGAAATGATAAAATAAAAATAGACTGTTAATAAATATAGCTCTTGGTTTTTTCGAGTCAGTATTACATTAAGCTATAAAGGCGTTACTTAATAGTCTGTAATTGTTCGACCTAACATGATTTTTATTGGCATTGTCCCAGTAACTTGAGTGATAGCGTTACTATAAGAACTCGAACGGAATACGATTTTATTTTGCACTTTTATAAAAGATAACACAGCGTTTGGTGAACAATGTTTCGACTTCATCCTTCAAGCATTTACCCGTCTTTTTTTCTTTCTGCTCATTATTCTAGTCTCTGTTTTGTTAATTGTTATAGATATTTCCACAGAGCGATTGTCGTCTGACTTCCGTAAGTGCAAGCGAAAATGAGAATTTTAACTATTTCTTCTATTTCTTCTATGAAAATAAATCTAAATTCAAAATACAAAAAGGTATTTTTTTGCTGCATAATGTATTATTTGTACTATTTTTTGTATATTTTGATTTTAAAACAAAAAAGTTACAAGATCATTTTGAAAGAAAGTACATACACACCTAGGTAGGTACTTTAATTGAAAACCTCTTTCGTTTTTAAAGGTAGTTGAAAAAGGAGTCTTGTAATCTTAATACTTTAAAAGAAAAAAAAAGTCTTTACTAAATATTAAAAACAGAGATAGTAGAAAATTAATTTAAAAATTGCATAGGTACATTGTAAAATGTTATTCATCCGTATGTTTTAAACTCGAACCACTTCAGTATCGAAACAATAGTTGCCCCTCAAAGATCTGAGGTCAATAAATAAATAAATCTCGACGCTGCCGTTTTTTAAACTTTTTTTTAGATTAATAACGCCATCGTAATTATGTACGTTGGCATCGAAAACAAACCGCAATTTTGTGGTCAGCCATTATGGTTTATGGGTCAATATTATAGGCGTCATAATTATAACGTAGACCCGTCTTTATTATTAAGGCAAGTAACACATAAGCGAGCTATTCATTTGTGATTATGTTAGTCATATTTAATTTATAAGTTTATTATAATTTTATACAGTTTTAATGGCTCTCATGATATGTCTTTTTTTTGTATATTTAATAGCTATTGGTTTATAAAAAAATATAAAAATAGTTTTATAGGATTTTCCCGTCAAAAAGACAAAAATGCTAAGATAAGCCTTATAGTATTTTACAGCTGTTAGCCTTAAGGTAGTCCTACAGGAATTTTAAAAAATTAGTAAATATTCTATAATCATTTCCCTGCAAAAGTTAAAGTAGGCTGAGACATTATTCGATCAAGCATTTTAAAATTTTCACAAAATATTTGAATCCAAAATAAAACGCACAATATGCACCGTGTTGATGTTTTCCACGCATATAATATTTCTCGATCGCCGCGAATTAAATCGATCTTATCGCGTATGCGTCTTCATTCGCGCGTTGCAAAATGTGAGAATCATATAACGCATTAATCTCGACTGGGTACCAGGAATCCAGGCTTCAACTTAATGAATATTGACTTCAGAATTTTCAAAATATTTTTAAACGCAATCTGTTTAATATGAAAACAACAACTCATAATATTAGCTAACAGCGCCATCTTTTAAAAGGTTATACAAACTATGACAATATATGACAGATCTGAAGAAATATTTTAAACAGCGCCATCTAAAATTTGTGTCTAGAATTAAGTAGTAAACTGTAGTGGCATTAGTATACCTAATAAAAAATAATAACTGGTTTAGATAGATACCGAGAGATGTCGTTATAAAAAATTTGCTTTTTAATCATATTAATGACAAAAATACATAAAAATTAAAGAGTTTATTAATGAAAGTTATAAATATATTTTTATAAAGGCCGGTACTGTTCCAGAAATAGAAAAAAAAACAATTCTATCTATTAAAACATAACTTTGGTCACGTCGCATAGGTATTTAGATTAAGTATCTGTTAAAATTTTTGGGCATTTTTGTAGATAGATGAGATGTAGATATAGTGTTCGTTAATTAGGTACTTAATTAATTATTATTATAAGCGTTTATAAAAAAAAAAGATAAAATATAATTTATTAATTATAAGTATAATCTTCATATTTGTATTACAATGAGGCCATAAAATGTATAAATAAGTATAACAATATTTTTTTAATACCCACTACAACTACAACTTTCATACTTCATCATTTATACTTTCTTTTCAGCTTTAATAATAGAATTATAATAAACCTTCTCGATATCTTGAATTTAGATTGTATCCTCCGAAAGTTTTGGAAACTAACTACGACGCTTATTTTATATCACAGCTATTCACCTGCTTACTACTTATATATAAATATTTTTCAATATAAAATTCTCATTTACAAGTAAAAAAGTCCACTTCCTCCACACACGTGTCACATTTGACGAAACAGCAGTCCACCATTTTACATCTACAACGAGAACTCACAGACTTCTTCCCAACAGTAAAACCTCGACCACAGCAAAGGGTTGCACAGTTATGCCTATCCTTACAAATCCTCCCCTTAGTACTAACACACAGATTCGGCGTCTTCTGTAGATAAACCAAATTGTTCTTATCTATTTCCATCTTTCTTCTCACTTTGGGTGCTATAGCTCTCTTCGTGGTATAATTGATCAATTTCTTCTTGATCGCGTGATGGTAATGCTTCTTTAACAAGCCCATCGCTGAACTGAAAGGGCCTAACCTCTTCCAACAAGTTTTGGTTGTGCACGATCCAGAGAAGCCGTGGCATTTACATACTTCTCTCAATTGCTCGCCAACAGCATCAATACCAATATTGACGTCTTGTTTCAGTACTTCTGCAATTTGATCGTTGCCAGCTTGTTTCCACTCAAGAAAGTTCTTTGTAAATCTCTTACCGTATTTGAAGTCATCACCGCAGCCGCCTCTTAATTGCAAGGAGGCGTTTCGGAAGCTTCCTAGACAAGAACACCTGGCTAGTTCGCCTGAAGAGCACCCTCTTGCTACAGCATGAGTTATAGACGCAGCTACAAGAGCATGTATAAAGGCCGTTTCTCTGTAAATTTTCTTAAATATGCTCCTTTTAGCCTTCCTGTTGTAAATTAAGGAACAGTTCCATCTATCATACTGAAATGTTTCCTCACAAGATGTAATGGCTTGTTGCTTAGCGGTGACTAGAATCTTCGAAAGACCTGGTTCCTTTCTGCACATTTTCGTTTGTCTTTTTGAAGATATAAAGGCTTTGCACGTTCCTGGGTAAACAATAGCAGATCTGTCGGTGAATAAATCTTCCACTGTCTTTTGTAATACTGGTTGAAATCTGAAATTGTTTAATTTCAAAGTTAAAATTGAATTGAATAAAATTGAAAAACCAAAACCAATGAAAAAGTAACTCTTCTACAAAATCTCAATAATTCAGATCACCATACTATCCAAATTGGAATATGGACTGTGTTTCAAAAATTCTTGCGACACATGCACTTTCACTGCTAAAGAAATAACTTTACAGCTTCAGATGTAATGTTATTAGTTCGGTTTTAAGGTGTTTATTTGATTCTCTTACTAAATAGAAGGCAAAAGTATGTTTAAACTCACCCTTCCACATTTTTCGTTGCAAATATCGAAACTATAGACAATACAATCAGTGAAAAAACACGAGATGAAATCATGGTTGAAGAACCAATTACATGATAATATTTTTTTAGAATCTATGCAGCAATGATGACGTTCTTAAATGCAATTCTCGAATGAGCTCATACTTTGAAGACAAAGGTGTAGCAGATAATGAATTTATCAAATTGGGTGGGTCCCCACCAAAAAAGGGAAAAGTAAACTTAGAAATCAGTGTAAATACATTAGTGCCATAGAGCAAATAATTGACTCCTTATTTCAATGAAGTTAACGTTTCTTTCATAAGTAGGGCTGTCTAGTTATCTGTAAGGTATTATACGATTATAATTTTCCTAACTAGAGGTAACGGGTACTAGAGGGAACGGGTACATTTTGTCCCTGCTTTTATGTCCTTTACATTAACTTGTATCTCAGTTTACTTTATTATTGTGTATTTTTGACGAATCGTAGAGACTTAAAAACTGTCAGTTGTTACTTCAAATCACGTGGACAGGAGGTGTAAGTTGTATTAAATCAGCAAATTATTATTTATTGGAAGACTTTGTATTTAATGATCAAAAATTATATCCATTTTCCAACCAAAATATTAATGTGCATTTACACCAGACGAGCGAATGCTAGCCATTCGATTAAATTATTTTAGTGTAAACAGGCATAGAGCATTCTTCCGTTGTTCCGTCTGATACAAAAACATTCTTAGAATGTTCTTAGAACGCTTGATGTTCGTTTAGTCTAAAATTCTAAATGCACCTTAGATTAACAGCTAGTTAATACTAAGAGTCTCTATATTTTTGGCCATGTTTGTTTTTTCTTTTTCGTTTTTTAATTTTGGACTACAAGCTCATAGCAACCCTAGAATTGCCGAGTTATCTTTCTAACGATACCGGTATGCAGGTTAGTAACATGCTTAAAAATAAACATACATTCAACAATAACTTAAAAAGTTACCATTTCGATAACAATTAACCTATTATACTTAGTTACATTTTTTGAAAATCTGCTTATAGTGTCCCTGAAGTACGGAAAATATGTTGAGATCTAATATATCTGATAATAATCATGGGGATGAATACCAACATGTCAATATTGGGAGACAAAATATTGTCATACGTATGGGGAATATGTATGTCAATATTCCGTGACTACACAACAGGAAGGAAATGTTCTTTCCCTCCCGTTAGCATTAGAACCTTAATATAGAACGAGTAATAGCTATAATAGGGATCAGAAACGATAATCTCAAAATAATCTCAAAATAATCTCAAAATAAATAAATAAATAAGAAAACCTCATAGCATAAGTTCATACTCTGTTGGGACCATTATTTAGAACAGAAAGAAGAAATACTTATTAGTACATAATTTCATTACGACGTAAAAATAGGCCAAATAAAATAGGCAGTTTATCATAGGGTCTCAAGGGGCAAGGATGCAAATATTGCAAATCCGCCCAATGTATTACCGATGCTAGCTAATGTAAATAGGTTATTTCTTATTAATAACTTTAAAAAGGATAAAACCTTAACATTTACACTATATAAAATTGATCTAGGCATACAATTAAGAAAACCTCCGACTACAGCGTAAGCTACAGGAAGTGCGGTTTTTCTAATTAAGTGCCTGAGTGCTCCAAGTTATTAATGCACTTACAATTTTTTGCATCGACGAAGAATGCGAGGAAATTGTGAATTCCAAAGGACTGAAAATCTAGAATTTTGCGCAAATATACATATGAATCGTAAAAGATATCTGTACATAATCTATACCAATATTATAAAGAGGAAAGATTTGTTTGTTTGTTTGTTTGAATTGAATAGGCTCCGAAACTACTTGACCGATTTGGAAAATTCTTTCACTGTTGGGAAGCTACAATAGCTCCGGGGAATATATGACATATTAAATTTTCAAAAAAGCTATAACTATCTGTTATATATCAGACACCTAAAACCCTGTAACTTATATTTGTTAGTTTTGTTAAACTGTAAAAAACATGACGTCTGTATACATTTAAACGCTAACTATACGAAAATCTTAAATACAGAGTATTAAATACATCGGACATAAATAACAATACGCAGACAAAATCGATTTATGCATATACAGATAGGAGCTCGCGTCTTTGTTTACGTACAAGATAGAAACACAGCAGCCCTTGTACAAACTTTTATAGTTTTCGATAATGTAACCTTCTATCACTATTCTTCCATACACAGTGCTACAAGCACTTCCTAATCGATATATGCAAAGTTAATCTAACACCACAAAATACAGACCTAAAATCTCGTTATTGAAAATTATTAAAACTCGTATTATGGTACATTTACACTAGCGTTTTGGCAAATGTTGTGTAGGGCGCCCTCCGGCCTACTGGACTGACGACATACGCAAGGTTGCCGAAGTGAGTTAGATGAGGGTTGCGGACGACCGGGATGCTTGATGCGAACTAGGGGAGGCCTATATCCAGCAGTGGACTGCGATTAGCTGACGACGATATTAGCCACCGATTTATCGCGCCAGTGTTTTGTGACAGTGCGCTTTCCTGGTCGAGTTACACTACTCCATTTCAATCCCATTCTTTACCGTGTAATGGGATCTATTTACTACAAATTACGTATCTTTCAAAAGCCGCATCAATTTGTAGGTTAAACCGTAACAATACTCTCGCATCAGGAAAGCCCACGGGATTCTTATTCGTCGCAGAACAGAATACCTTTTCGAACATATGTCTCTTGAGACTTGAGAGTTTATGACCTACTAGCTGACCCCGCGAACTTTGTTCCGCCTTAATGGCAATAAATAAGCAGATTTTTTTATTGATTTCTTACAA
>DVXP01002727.1:0-12276 GCA_018235645.1 Junonia grisea | reverse complement strand
TCGTGTTACACTTATATGCATAAAATTTAAAGGCTCTATGAAATTTTACAAAAAAAAAAGTTAGGTAAGAAAAGGTGTTATAGCATTTACCTACTTGCATTGAATTTTATTGAAACAAAAAAACAGAACACAAAGAACACAAACCGGACCGGACCAAAATAATGAAATAACTACCTTTATAAATACAGATACCGAAAAATAAATATTTATTTTTCGGTATCTGTATTGCAATAGCATTATATTATGTAAGATAATCGTTTGAAAACTATTGTTCTATTTTATTAATCATTTGAATAATTTTAGTAAAATTATTTTAAAAATAATTTTAATAGCAAAACTAAACTTTAATTTTCTAACCTTTCGGAATCTACTCAAATAAAACTTCTCAACCCATTAAAATACTTATAGCGTACAAAGTTAAGTAATATTACTCTACCTGTACTCTGGCTTCTGACAAGCTAATCCGTAACGCCACTTCCTCTCTTAAGAAGACATCCGGATAATGCGTCTTCTGGAACAAGGATTCCAATTCGCTCAACTGCTGCGGCGTGAAAGTAGTCCTATTTCGTCTCTGCCGCCGTCTACCGAACATGTACTCTGTCAAAAGATCTCCCGGCAAAGGAGACAAATATGGGCCCGCCATAACTCCGTTCAAAACACGCCAAAATTTTCCCTAAAACTATCCTAACAAAGAATTACGTCGTATATTTCAAAAATACAAACTCTTAAAGCTAAGAAACGTCCCCTTCAATATAAAACGACATTTTCACTGTTTATTTCATTCCAAAAGTTCGTATGTGAAACGTGAATTTTTGTACTTAAAGTTTGATTTTAAAAGTCTTGCATGAGGGATGATCGTCACTACACTGTTTGAATCGGCGAAAATACAGTGCTATAAACTACCCTAGCTCCACCCCTCCGCAGAATAATAGTCGAGTGTGATTGGCCGAGCGCCCTAGGGGATGGAGGATTCAGCCAATCGTGGGGTTCTCTCAGGGGTTGTGTTTAAAATAGGTGTAGATTGAGTTATGTCGTATCTGTAAATATAAATTTTGTATAAATGCGGTTAATTTCGCACTGAAACTGTTAATGAGATATTGAACGGTGCAGACTTGAGCTTTTGTTTCAAGCTAAATGTTTTTTGTAGCGATTGATTATTCTGCACGAAATAGTTTTTTTATTTCTTTTTGTTAAGAATTTCAATGTGTTATTTATACTCGTGTGATGCGTAAAATTTGCCTTTTTAAAAAGATAAGTTTTCGAGTATTTAGAATTTTAAAATGTTTAATGAACATTTTGTAACTCTAAAAATACATACCTATACATAAGTTTTATTTTTGGGATTATTTTTGTGATAAGTAAAACTATACCTATGAGTTATACAATTTTGATTTTAATTTTATGATAAACAATTATTACATCTTATCAATATTCTCCATAAAAAATTTGAGTCTCAATTAACAAAATATGTTTTAGGTAGCAGAGAAAGAACGAAAAACAAATTATTTTAATTATCCCATCCGAAATTTTAGATATTTAAAAAATTCTGTCATTGATGCTTATTTATTGAAGCGATGTCCTTATAAAATTCTATTATAGTGCTACGTGTGCTGCTGTAACGTTGGTTCGGAAAACACGAATAATTTACTCAGAACGTACTTATAAAATGTGAAAGAAAGAGAAAAAAGTTATTTTGAAGGACTCTCTTTCTAAGACACTATCTTTACACACAAAAAAAAAATATTTCTGTGCATTGTATTCGCAATGAAATTTCCTAAAACATTTCAGCATGAAGAATGAAAAAGAAAACAGGATCAAGCAAAGAATCGAATTTAGTAAGTACTTTTATGTGTTATGCAGTTCACCGGATATTTAAGTTGAACATATATATCCAAAAATAATATCCCAAAAGTAACTAGGTAACTAAATAACTCAAACGTTTGAAACTACATTGTACATACATAATTGCACAACGATGTAAAAGCGCGCAGCCTGAAGGCATTTTCTTAATTATGTAGAGTCAGCGAAATATAATTGGCAAAGGAAGGAAAACAGCGGGTTTACTAAGTGGGTTGCAGATAACGGAAGCTGCGATTACGAAGAGCAAATGAATGTTACCCGCCCCGCACCCCCGCGCCAGGGGTGACGATCGGGAATGCAGATTAAATAATTACCGTTTCATTTTTTTTTAATTTGTGATATTTTTTTAATCTGGCTTCCAGTGTGTGTAGTCATTTTAATCGAATCGCGGTGTAGATGACATTGTAAGAAAAAATGTATTAACAAGAGTAATACAAAATAAATTGGATACAAAATAATATAATATAGTATATCTTTTTATTTTTGCATGGACAATCATATATTTCAATTTAAATTCAAAAATGGTTAAATCATTTTTCATGAAAATATATTAGGCGTACGCGTGTACCTAATGTTCACATCGCCATCGGTCTAAAATTTATCGACGGACAAATTAATATGTATATCTGAGAATCAGTTTATTATTCGGCGCAGGATAAAATACGCGTGTAATATTAATTTATCTTTTTATAAATAAACATTACAGTACAGTATTTTTAACGGTTTTAAGGAATTTAATATTTGTTAAGTAGCTACCAGACCATTATTTTTACAATGTCAACTTATAGTAGCAGCCATTATTTTTAGAAATGAAAACATCCTTCTTTAAGCCATATCGTGCCAAAAGTAATTGGTTAGATATCATTCAAAGACATAGTATTTGTTTTAATTAGTTATGTAGAAAATATCACAAAATCGTATAAGTTTGTAACAGTTAATTTAACTTTGAACAAGCTCTTACATCCCCGTCATTTATACACAACTCTATTTTTGCATTTACTTATTTCTTAAAGTTTTACATAATTAGTATATAAATTTGTCAATTTATTATATTCAGGCAAAATTGTAACTAAGTAAGTTTTAACGATTATATTACCAAACTACAAGTGCAAGTCTAGCAAAGTTCTAGCAAAATGTTGACGTTAACAAAAAGCTTGTTGAGTGTATCCTCATTGATAGGTAGTAGTCATTGAAATGCTTTTCATTATTAAAAAAGACCGTAAAAGTTCTTAATATTTCTAATAAAGAACGACAAAAACGCAACATCTACTTAGCTCAAATAGAATCTAGATTGAGGCTGCCAAGAGACACGCTAACAAACTAGTCTACATATAATTAGCAATTCACTTAGGAACTCGAGTCTCCGCAGAACAATAACAGTCGTAGTTTTAAGTATAATCCAGTCAACCCTACGCGGCGGGCGGGGTGGCCACCGCAGCGCTAAACGAGTTTCCGCAAACATTTTAATGAATAACACCTCCCCACTACCCCCCCTCCCCTCCACCAGCCTGCAATGCGCTAATTAAACATTCGAGCCATATTGTTTCAGATACGATGCTGGATTTCGTTGCCTTATAATGCACTGATTAAATTTCGGCTTAATTAAACGATGATTAAAATAATCTGAGCCGTATTTAAATGTGCTCGTGTTGTTATGAAAATGAGTTCGTTTTGATATGGACGAAGATGAGAATATGATAAGAATTACGTATTAAATACATTAAATGGAACATAAGGGTTAATTTACTTTGTTCCATTCGGTACTAATTGGAAAAGAATGATGGAAAATTAATAGATTTATTTGAGCCACACATGTGTAAGTGAAGCACATACAAATCTATATAATTAATAAATCTATTGTTAGCGGAACTATTTGGAATACACGATTGGGTGGTTGCCTAGTGACGGCTGTTGATGTCAAGACTGAGGACATGGCGATATAGAGATAGAATATTGTTTGGATAACTGGAATAGAGGCATATATAATGAACAGTGGTTGTATTACTATTCCCTTCTGGACTGCCTTTAACACTACCTACTTATCAAATTTTCAAGTAAGTTATGAGATTGAGAGGATGGTTAATAGGAAAATCCTCTTCGTACCTCTTGTTATGGCTTGTCGTCGATCATCTACATATAATTGTCAACCATATAATTTAATACTTTATTATTATTTTTTATATTAAGTGAAACATAAGGTAAGAGCACCTAATTTCGAGGCATTCAAAAAATCGTAATAGATATATATTTTTTTAATGTAAAAAGGTTTTTTAATCTAAATCATTTCAACCTTTCTAATATAAAATAGACTTATGAAATAGTTTCCTCACCTTATTTTGCTATAGTTGCTTATTTTTTTCACATAACATTTAGTTAATTTTATTTAATTATCTATACCTACGTTGTTTACAACGTTTGTTGCTCGAGTTTTTTGTTTAATCGGTTGAATGAAGGGAGTTACCAAAACTCGGCGGTACCCACTTTGAATATTTTTGCAGCCTTAGCATACCAATAGAACACAGTAAAATAGTAGAACAAGAAAATATATTACAATAGCGATAAAAAATTCCATTAAACAAAAGCAACATCTAAAAACGCAAATTATAAAACGCTATCGGCAAATCACTTATTACGTACCTAGGTAGGTACTTAAGTTACTTCCTAACACCAATCGTTCCCTTTAGAAATAATATATTAACTAAGAATCGAGGATCAAAAAAAAATAAGTCAAACAGATTCCTAAGTAAGTAAAAAAAGTGAAACATCAAAATACAAATCAGCATGTGAAATGACAAGTGTCATTAACCCAGACACAATCGCGGGGAGCATTCGCTCGGAGTCGGGTAATGGAAGCTATGTCGGGCAGCTCAATTAGTTAATTAATCTTTTTTCCCGCGTTAAAATAGCATTTATAAGCGAGACGCAAACCAGTGGGAAATGCCTCCCCAGTTACCTTCCTTAGGGCTGTAACTTTTCTATTCTTTTTTTTTGCCAATTTTCTTTCTCAGTCTTAATGTAGTTGTAAATTAAAATTGCCCTCGCGTAAAGTTTATTAAAATTGTTTTTCTTCTTTATTTATTATATTGTGGGTACGATGTTTTACAAATGTTAAAATCTATAAATAATACGTAGATATACATAACATAGTTAAACGATTGTTTAGATATGCAGAATGTCAATAGTTCTTCAAATATTTCTTGTTTAATCTTGCGATTGTCAGTGAAAATGCAATTGTGGTTCAAAAAATTCAGAAGAATATATTTAAAAAATTTAGCCAGAAGATAAACGTTTATAGTATCAATTTTAAACGATTAGGTATTATATGTTGTTATATCGTCTGGACGAAGTTTGGTTAATATAAAGATTTATTGGACTTTATAGAATGGAACCTACCTATCCAGTATTTAAAAATACGCAAATGGATGAAATGCAATGTAAGCTTGTTCTTACGTTTTTAGTGAGTGAAATCTCATATACCTCTCACCTTCAGTAATTGGGTACCTATGAAAATTTATCCTGCGTCAAAAAACAAAAGGTAGTTTATTATTTTTAAATACTATTCAAAATATTTTTTCTACAAATTTCTCATTTTTATTTCTTACTGATTTCTCATTCATATCTCAAATGAATTTCGGGAGCAAATTAATTAAACATTACCATTCATCAAATCACCACCTAAGTGTTAACCCTAGCATGCATGAACTAACAGTGTTTAGTTATTCGCCGGCAGAGCGACAGACAATGGCGCCGGGAACATCGCTCGTGGACGATGCGGCAACTGGCTGCTAATCAACTCACATACCTATCTCTTTAAGCTGCGTTCCCATTTGCAATACTCGGTATTGTTTATTGATTGAGCCGTAAATGATCGTGTTTAAGCAGTGTACTTATGTTGATGTGATGTACTGATTTAGAAATTTAGGGCTGTCGAATTTAGGTACGACCTGCTTCGAACAAAGATAAATTAAATGATGTGTGTTTTCAAAATGTAGGACGTATAACGGTTTATATTAAAATTACAATCGATGTTTTTTCAGACTTCTTTTGTGTATTGTTTTCGTAAAAAATGTCTGTTAATTATGTCTCAGCGACAACTTTGATAAGTCTGATGTTTGATGAATCTATACTCATATTATAAAGAGAAAAGATTTAACTGTATGTTTGTTTGAAATAAATAGGATCTGAAATTACTTGACCGATTGGAAAAAATCTTTCATTGTTGGGAAGTTACACTAACCCCGGGAAACATAGGCTATATTAAATTTTCAAAAAGAAATATCGTACATATAAAACAATATTTAAGACACGTCCAAGAATATTTCATTAACTGCGTTTAAGTCTGCAGTACCTAAGTTTAAAAGATAAGCATAAAACTCGTGATGACAATTTTTATTTTCGGTGTCACTGTGGGATTAGAATAGTAAACCTAACAGTAATTAAAGATTAGGAATAGGTACACAAAAATAACTAAGTGAGAAATTAAAAAAAAAACGTCTGCTTTTGAAGACTTGTCGTGTACGACATTTGCCACATTGCGAGTATATAAAAATAAAAAAAAATGCAAAGAAATACACTCACATAGAGAGTCGTTTAAAAATTTCACTCAAGTTTTCTTACGTAGGTATGTTTAAAATTTACATACAGAAACAAACGTTTTAAACAGATGACAAAAAAAATTTTTACTTTGTGCTCTTTATCAACAAAGCTTTGTGTATATAAAGATGGCGTTCATTAATCAAAATATGTTATGTATGATAGAATCAAAAGGCTTGTAATCGCAGGGACGCGTCGCTTTGTCCGAAGTCATCCGTTTTGTTTTAACACCCTCTTTAGCATGCGCCCGTGTGCATACCTCCTTCGAGCTCCTTGGGCCGCTTACACACTACAACGTTTTGTATTAAATTAATTAAGCTTAGTGCATACTATGCGATTGTTAATAATTTCTGAACGTGTAAATTGATAAACCAAACCAGTTTCAAGATCAAAGAGATTATATAAATATTTATAATAGTATATAGTTATCTATGAAAGCTGTTAGGGTATTTATTTTTAATTTTATGAGCATGTGATTTTTAATTCCTAAAAAAACATTGAATATTTTTAAAAGTTTTAAATATGATATAAAACTATTATAATAATTCCAAGTTCTAGTTTCTTCTAGTTATAACTGCCACTGTCTTGGTTGCTTGTTGTTACCTAGCCTATTTTAATTTCTTTATTGCTAGACTGCTAGTTATAAACTTAGTTTAAACTCAGATACCTAATTTGTGCTTAATTTTATTAACATATATAAAGCTTCTAAATACTACTTTTTAAAATATTTAGAATTTACGTGCAATAAAATAACTTCATATTAAGTATCCACATTCTTCTTCATTTTAACTTAACATTATTTTGTATGTAGACTGGGACTACATATGTACCCAGTCTACATACAACATATTTTTTTTATTTAGATAATAGTTCAATTAACTGGTTGTAATTTTAATCATTGTAAAATAAAACGTTTATTCCTAAACAAACACGCCCAAGCTTCTAGATAAAATAAATGGTAATTTTATAATTTATATGTAACAAGAATCTATATGCATACATAAACCAATATTCTATAAAAAAATCCAACAAACATATTTAAAATTAACTTAAAGAAAAAAACGGAAGGTTGAAGGTTCGTCAAAGGTTTTGGTTAAAATCAAATTATTTTTTCGTTCAAAAGCCATCCATCCATAGCTATTGCAACTAGAGCAATGACAATTTTTGGATACTCTACTCTTGGTTTTTTTTCTTTAGCTTACAGAAATTTTTCATCTCCTGCAATCCATGTTGAGGATAAACATTTTTTATGATATCTAATACTTTTTTGTGAAATGGTTAAAGAGTTATTCGGCGGTAGTTTTTCTTTTATTAACTTCAAAATCTCTTGTTTGGAGGAGTTTGCTGGACTAATCTCTTTTTCCTTCTTCTGGACAGTAAAACAAGCTTTTGGCCAGCTGTAATATAGCTGTTATATGAAACTTTGTTCAGGTGAAGTTAGCAGACCAGATTACACAAGTAATAACATATTACTTATCTTTGACAAATAAGCTGTTCCCGAGGAAAAGCCTTCTCTTACCCAGTCCCAGAGCGACAACAACATAGGTACTCGCAGGCACTGCCGTAGGCGATTACCTAAATACTTTTATTAATTTGGACATTATTTACTTATTTATTTCTTTATTTAATAAGGTAGTAACAAAATATAAATTATAAGAAAAATAACTATAAAAACGATCATAACAGGTGCCAGAATTATGGGGTACACCGCATTTGTCTAACCGCGCTTTTAATACATAAATTACAAACTACTTAAACTTGTAGATTTTACCAAGTTACCGTTACAAAGTATCTGAAGAATAAAAACCAAATGCCATTTACAGTTTTATTTCTATCAAGAGAAGAAATTGTAGGTGCCTATTCAGTATTAGATTTCTGTCTTCTATATTATTTTTTAATTTGTTAGAAATATAATAAAGCGCGATACTGTTTACATACCGATTACGTAAGTATGTACCAGTTTTTTCTTGTAAATCTGTCAGAAACTTAAAAAAATACCGATTGCGTAAGCATCGCTTAGCATACTTCCTTCCAAGATTCACCACATGTAATTACATAAAATAATAAGTGCAAATACCATTCGCAAGTGTGCCCGACGCCTATCGCGTCTCCGCTTGATATATTTATGATTAAGCAACGCTTCTAAAGCGACATTGTCTTTGCGAGGCCCCTCTGTGGCGCCCCATCCGTCTTGCTCTCGCGCCACTTCCCCCTTTCTTTGCAGGCACGAGATTTTTTTAATTATGACGTTGGGCCTTTTTGTCTCAACTATAACGGGGGCCTGGTGGATTGCTGGACGTAATGTACGCTGGTAGCACGTTTGATTATTGTGTAATTTTTTTTAAGGTTTGTCGTAAAAAATCATGTAAATTACAGTGAAGATGACCTGCTGATACTACAAATGGTAACAGCAACGTTTAATCAATCAACGTATCGGTACGTTTATTTATTTTATTTTTTAAGAAAAAGTCCATACAATCATAAGAGAGAATAATAAACAATGATGCATGTGTCAAATATTCCATTAAAGCTTCGCAATGTTATTGTTTCAGTGAAATAAATTTAATGTTGGTAACATTAACAGCATAAATTTAAGTTTGGTCAATTTAATTAATACCTAGGCACTAATCGTTTTACTGTCCATTCCGTTTAACATCAACAGAAAAAAAAAAAAAAAAAAAAGAAATACAAACAAAAAAATAAATAATTAAAAAAACGAATCAGAAAAAAAATATGAAAATTCGACATGAAGCTACGGCGGGCCGCGGGCGGGCGCGCTCACGGAAGTTCTGATTATGTAGAGGAATTAATTTTCAGGCGCGACGAAACTGTAGTCTGTAGTGCAGGGGTGGGGCGTAGGGGGTGGGGGGGAGAAACAAAACTACGTCCGCACCTGCAACGTAATAACTGCGAGCAAATCCGTTTGCTAGTTCCCGTCAAAGAGTAAATTAGTTCACAACTACAGATTGCTTCTGCTTTCCCGTCTTTATTTTGTATTAAGATTTTATGTAATGCTGTGTACAGTCGGGTTCTTATTACTTTTTATATTAACTACTGTTTTTATTTCAGGTATTTTTTCGTTTGTGGCGCAAGAAGTTTTCTTTTATAATTTATTCGGTCTGGTTATTTAATTTTGTGAAATATTATGAAAAATTATAGGTATAATTTTCGTTCTTGATGAACTTCGTTACTTGTAACTGGAGAGTTGAGACACTTGTAACTGACGACGACTATTGCTTTGAAAGTGCTTTCACTTGTTACATAGAAATAATATAAGAAAAACCTATTTTTTTATTATTTTTATACCCTTAAACTATAAACTATCCAATTTAAACGTGGTTATAAGATCATCAAAATATTGAACTCCAAAATTGTATTCCAATAATATAAATATATCATTTACAAATTAGACAGTTAAAAAAATAAATTCGCATATTCATATAAGATACTAGACTTAAAACGTCATGATTATTTCCTTTAATTAATAGGTAAGTGCTTTAATTCAGAAACAGTTAAACGAGACCTTAATAGAGAAGTAGATAAATATTAGTGTATTTTATCAAGCTTTCAACTCAACTATTATTTAAATAGAATCATTCAATATCAGGACACTGAAGGTCCAAATAGCCGGAACTAAAAAAATGTTTTATATATAAAATTAACTATATAAAAAACTACAATTAAATTCCATAAAAATAATACAGTAGGTAAGTACTAATGTTACAAGAAAATAATAGCACAACTTGTTGACTACTATTAAAATACAGTTAAGATCAAAATTAATTATACACATAATATTATAAATAATTACAATAAAAAGATGCGACATGATTAAATGGCCACGAACAACAGCTAGTGAGGGGCCAGGCTTCTTGCCTTTGTGAGTACCTCTCGACATGCTATTAATATGAAAACAATTCGTCCCTCGCCGGTTACGCGTTATATTACACTTACCGCCATTTTAATGTATACACTTTATTTCGGCAATGGCATAAAACAGATTTTTTTTGTAAACTTACAAAATTTTATTAAGTTATAATACCTATTGGTTTTTGTTAGCATTATAATAAACGAGGTACTTATTTGAGAATTTGTGTTATTTTTAAACTATTACGAGTAAGTCTAGCTTTACTGTTATTAACTAGTTTGTCCGTGCTTTTAATTAGATAATATAAGTAATATTTTATATAATTTAAGATGACGATAATTTAAGATGACGATTTTATATTGAATAATTAAATAGCCTATTTACAATATTAAAACTTAACAAATTCACATAGCACTATTCATATAAACTACAACATTATATTCCAATTTCATAACAGCTCGTGCAATGTTTATAATATTTAAAAGCTCTAGTTTTTTGTTTACTCGAGCATAAGAAAAAAAACTTATCAATTTTACTTAAAACGTGTAAAATAGTAAAATGTGTCATAAGATATTCTTACATTAAAAACCTAATATACTATACGTATCTACTTTATATAAGAATAAAAAAAAACGAACAAATCGAGTTGTATACAAAATTACTATCTAGTATCTACTATGAATAAATAGAACATTCAAATATACCACATATTTTTTAAGCCTTTAATTTTTGTATACCATATTCAGCGCCGGCAGTGTACACTAAGCGATCCCCAAAGACTATGCATATGCGCACTGCTGCAATCAGCGATTGCTGCCATTGTGCCGCAGATTAAAATTTTAGGGTTCACCCGCTAATGTGATTGCACTCTTTTCTCGCTACGGAACCCGGCTCATGCTATTAATCGCTATAGGGGCGGTGTGTTATTCTTAATCACATTCGACAAATTGACGGTTGTTATAGAGGGTAATGATTACGGTTTGCTTTAATCATATTTTGTGTTAAATGAGACATGTTGAATTATGTTGTTTTTGTTTGTTACGTATTGTTATTGTTTTTTTACAGTTACGTAATTTGTTAAATCGTGGTTAATATTAAATTTTGTAAAAGACATTTCTATTTTTTGGAATATTACAAATTTGCCATCGTTTCAATTTACAATTTAGTTGATCGTTCGATTTTTTTTAGTAAGAAACGTACACAAGCGTCCATTTTAGTTATATAAACAAAAATACCTTCTTCACATTTTATAAAATAATTTAATTTACAGACATATAAAATAATAAAACCAATCAGTAATAACATCACAACGAGCATCCCCGAGTAAACTTTTTAATTTGAATTTCCATTTTTCAATAGCGGAGAGATGATTGAATACACAAATTGATTGCACGGCGCGCATTGTCGGCTATCGGCTCGCAAAGTTGATTAAAATGCCTCCCCCCCTCCCCTGCCCCGACCCCACCCTTTCCACCACTGCTTCATTAATCTGATTTGTTTATTAATTGTTTGTATGTATTTACAACCTTTAAATGTATTACTATCTATTATAGTGAGCAATGAGTATGACAGTCTTAAAATTGGGTTAATGTTTTCGTTTAGCTCTGTACAGTTTGAGAATTATATAAATGATGATTAGGTTAAGTTAGGGTTATTAATTTTTTGTATGGCAATTGACGTTTGAATGTATTAAAATCGACTATGACGCACGATACATATATGTAAATATTGGATGATCTAAAATTGAAATAATTCTTGCGATTAACTCTACAAATTGAGAGTCTTATAGACTATTATTATTAAAATGGGATAGGTTAAGTTTATTAATTATCTGGGTGTATATTAGGTTTAAATGTAATTATTACAATTTATTACAGCGGTCGATATATTCGACAGTCAAACATTGGTTAATTTTTTTTTTGCGTTTAACTTTACAGTTTTAGAGTCTTATGAAG
>DVXP01002726.1:0-12276 GCA_018235645.1 Junonia grisea | reverse complement strand
GCCGGCAACGCATTTTGTAGCTCATTTGGTGTTGCAAATGTCCATGAGCGACAGCATTCACTTTCCATCAGGTGATCTGTCAGCTCGTTTGCCACCCTATACCATAAAAAAAAGCGCGAGTGGCTGGAATCACAGTGATCAAAGGAGACGTAGACCAGCACTCATGGGGTCCAATATACAATTCAGCATTTGGCCAAAACTCGTGTCAATATTCTACGTCTAATGTTGTGATTGACCATTGGTCATTTCACACGATGGCCATACATACGAGTATATTTAATTCAAGTGGTCAGCCATCTCAGCGCAAGTATTTAAAATCGCGGTTTCAGAAAAGACATAGACCATCACTGACTAGGGGTCCAATATAAAATTCAGCATATGGCCAAAACTCGTGTTAACATACCACGTGTAACGTTTGGTATGACCTTTGGGTTTTGAAATGAAACTAGTTTGAACGGATTTAAATCGCGTAGGTATACTCATTATATTTATCACGTTTGGTTTAAGTGGTCAGTCAGCTCAACATAAATGGCTGGAGTCGCGGTGGTCGGAGGAGACGTGGACCAGCACTGATTCAGATGGCACGTCCGTTGTGTGCTTCTGCATGGCTGTACGATGTGGATATCTTAAGCAGGTTTATTCTGTTGACTTTGAAATACAAATACTAGCAATTACACTACGCTTCGCTCACGTATTTTGTAAATAAACATATTCTAATCCTACATGGAATAGTGAAAATTGTTACCAACTAAATTGTAGCAAATTGTAAATGGAAAAAATATGGCACAATTTTTCTTACAGAGGTGAAACTCTGTTTATTATTTCGAATTGGTAAACTCGATTTGAAACGCATTTTCATGTACTTGAACAGTGTAAGAAAACTATGCAATGTTCTAATAATTTTGTAATTCTAATTTAAAAATATAAATTTCACATAGTAAATCTTTAATCCAATCATTCTTGATTTCATTACATCTCAGCTGTCACTACTATTTTAACTCTATTTTCCCCATACACGGGAGACATATACTTTCTGTCAATCACACCCCCCACATAAGAGGATTCGCAAGTAATTAAAAGTGTAATAGAGTTAATTATAATTAGGTGCAGCAGATGCTGGAGGACCGCCCCGCGCTCATCGCCGTCGTCAACTCCAACGGGTACACGCCCCTCGCCACCGCTGTCAGGAAAGGTTCCTTACTATTAGGCTCCACGCACACGTTCGGTTTCGGTTCGATTTCAATTTGTTCAACCGAGAAATCACTTTTTCAGTTGGCTTTCCGTACGGGAACGTTAAGGACGTGTGCGCCTAGTCAAACATTTTGTATGTAATTGGAGAGTTCCGAACTGAACCGAACCGAAACCGTACGGGTGCAGGGAACCTTCCATATGTGTAAATGTAACGGGTTGATGTGCTTGTTTAAGTTTACTGTAGTTGAAGTATAAGGTTCGTCGCTCATTAGGCGGTTCATGAGATTCGATCGATCAACTTTTAATATTAATTTCGATAAGAGAGTAATTATTATTTATCCATGAATGTAACAAGATATTACCGGTAAGTGCTGGTATTGGAATTTTCATTTATTTTTGGAATATAAATACAGAAGAACATTATATGCATCACTGGAGTCACTGCACATCGTTGTACACTTTAATACTTGTGTAAGGCCCTTCTCTCACGAAGCGACTCTTAAGAAATTTGTATTTCGTACTAGTGTCATACGAGTCGTTTACTAGTAGCCGTCATACAAATTCAGCTAGTTCCGCATACAACGCGACGCGTCGGCGTTTCATTTGACATACATACATGCCAGTAGGATATCGTAGTTTGCGTCTCTGTCGCATAGCATCTGATTAGCTTCGTGAAAGTAAGGCCTAACCCCTGCGAAAGCGTGGTTGCATCTCAATCGCGAAGCATTTGTGTAGCTTCATGAGAAAGGGGCTTAACTTGTAAAATTTTATGGCAACTAGTAGTAAATATATCTATTTTGACTAACTACGTCATTTAAAGATTTCGTCGAAAAAATATTGCTCTCAATCTATACGACAGGTTGTACAGTCATTATTTCAGTTCATTTTTCAAAATAACAATATTTCTCTTAACTAGGTGACGTAAACATGGTAAGATTCCTGCTATCATACAATGCGGAGATCGAACAGCCATCTTCAACGGGTCAGACGCCGCTCCACCTGGCCGTCCTCACAGGACACGTGGCTGTGGCTGACCTGCTGCTGGAGAAGGGGGCTGACTTCCAGGTTTATAGATATAGAAACTTTTGGAAAAAAATTCTAATGCCGAACATCATTAGGTGTTGTGAAATATTAAATATGTTTCGGGTTCCATTATCCTAATACGGGCTGTTTGGTGCTGGTCAGAAGATGTTGATACTTAATTTTTATATATAAATTTTTATGAAAGAATTTTATGTTTAAAATTGTTTGAAATTTAAAAACTAAACGTGACACAGATCTGACCGAATTCCTGCAAAATGAATTTATGAAAAACCTACTCACGTTAAAAATGAAATTTAATATCAAATTTCAAATTAAACGACATACCATTAAACATTAATTACGTAATTTTAATCATAGAATCGAGCGTTTAAAATGGAATATTAAATGTTTTGCATTTAATTTGGAACAGGCTCGCGACTTCAACGGCTTGAGGGTAGAGCACTATGCTGTTGACTCATGCAGACTTGAAGTGGTGAAGTATGTTTTTGGAAAAGGTGGGGATGTTGGAGTCAGGGACAGCAATGCGTGGACCCCACTCTTCAGAGCTGGTAACTTGAAACTCAATTACTTTATATCATTTCCAAAATATTATTACCAACCAAAGCATGTTTGGGTAAAGGTACTTAATTCCGAGATATCCGAAAAATGAGTTAATCAATAAATTCATAACTTTATTTTATTCTAGCAAGGTTGAATTTATTAATTAAGGATGGTGCCATTATTTGATCCAAATAAAGGTTTGTCTATTAATATATCCTACCTATCTATTTCTCTATGAATTTTACTACAACCTTGGAGTATTAGTCTGTATAACTTACTAACGCAGCAATTGTCTCGGGTTCGGTCTTCACTCATGGCAAACATTAATACAGGGCGGACGAATAATAATTATGTCGTGATTTTGTTTTAAGCGTTCGTATTGGGTGTTCCGGACTCCTAAACCATTTCACATTATTATGCAGTTGAGTGAGATACGATTACTTATTAGTAATATTTTATGATTGTTTTAGTTTGCCAAGGCGCTAAGACAGATATAATAGAGGAGCTGGTGCGTCGTGGTAGTGACGTGGACGCGACCGACCGAGCTGGACTCACTGTGGCCGGGGCAGCCCGGCTTTTGAAAAACCGACAGTGAGTTCTCTATACATAATATATGTATATCGTCGTTGAAGTTCTAAAACCGCTAGTAAGTCATTTTATAGCTTTTTTAAGATTTTAATACCATATGCTAAATAACAAAAAAGCCCATCGGTTAATAAATCAAAAACATAAAACATTGAATAAAAATATATATCTATCATACTAGTTTCATACTGGCTTCAAGCTAATGGATGACGTTTTTGCTCTCCTGAAAAGTTGATATTTCTGACTTACGTGGTGTTAGAACTTCAACGACGATATCATATACATACTTTTTGTTCTAAGCTGTTATGCAAACTCTTCTTGACAGTAGATACTTTACTAAATTAAAAGAAAAAAGTAACAGCCTGTTGATGTCCCACTGCTAAGCAAATGACTCTTCTCCTATTAAGGTTAAATCACCTAACTCCATGGTATTTCGAAAAATGATGGTGATGATGATGTATTGATAAAGCCGTTTTTTCGAATACCACGGAATTAGGTGTCTAGGGGGAGGGGTACAGAATAACGTTGCAGTGCGTTACATGTGGGGGAGGGGGGATCTAAAATCTTCATAAATTGCGTTACGTAGTACTTGAACGACCCCTAAAGAGAAGGTTAACTAAACTTTATTCAGTCATAATTTTGTATTTTGTTCATTAATTAGGTAAAGTATTCTCCACTATAAGTATGTATTTTTGTAAGCAAATTTTACGTGAAAAGATTTGACGAAAATATCTTTTATTTCCTAAAATTAAATGAAATTAAATATAATGATAGTAATTCCAACACAGCGGTCGCCGAAGAGAATCCGTCCTACGCCTTGTGGATTCTCAATTCCAACACGAAAAGGTTGTGGCAAACTTCACTCGCCTCACCAAGAAGATTTCAAGTGTTCATACTCTGCTTAGTATTAAGTAATATTTTCATGAGTCCATATGTTATTAAGTATTAATGGGCACAAAAATATGTAATTCTACAATTTAAATATAGGAATGTAATCATTCAAACTTTTTAATACGGACTCCAGTATTTAACTTGATTATTAAATCATGTTGTACCAATTTTATTAATTTGTCTTAAGTATAATGCATAATGTTAAGGTAAATCATATAAATGTTTTAAGATATAGTTTTAAAGAAAAATGTGAGTATCAGAAATAAAATAACAATAAAAACGTAATTCTACTTTTATTATTAAAATAAAAATATTTACAAAATCTTAAAACTAACAGAGTATTGAATTGCATGATGTGAGAATGGTAACAGGTGAAGATAACATCAAGGAGCTGATGTAAAGTGAACAAACAGCACCCACAGCTTGAACCCTACACATACAACTATAACCGACCAAATGCATTCAATGGCAAGGCACAATAATTTACTCCAATAAATAATTTAATAAATAGAAGTTTTACGAATTACTAATACAATTTCTTCAAGAGAGTCAATATTATAATGTATGTAAATAACTGAGTATCACTTATTTTTGAGGCCGAATTTGATAAAATTTCGAAATCCACGTGATTTATTGCGTCGTTTTCTTTTCGGATTGCATCGGTCGTTCCTTCTTCGATTTTTCCCATCTCAAATAGAGCTGCTTTTGTGTCTCTTTTCCGACGCTTACTGTCTTCATCTTCTACACCGTCTTCTTCATATTCCTCCTCCTCTTCTGTTTCTTCTTCGTCGTCTCCAGCCTCTTCTTCTTTACTAGATTCTTTTTCTACTTTTTCCTCGTGATTCTCACTACCTTCAGCTTTTAAGTCAAATACTTCAGATGGACTTGGTTTGTGTAAGGAGTTCACAAGTTTTAATTGTGTCGATCTTGTATTGGTAAATACAGGAATAGGAGCACTAGCTGTATCTGTTTTTATATGATCAGCTACTACCGGAGGGATTTCTCCCATGAAGGGTCCGAACTGTGGAGTCTTTAGAAGTAACTCTGTGTTCGCTGGAAGCTTAGACGAAAAAAGCTTAGTATTACCTTTGTTTACCTCTGGAACACTTGTTAATGTTGCAGCAGAAATTGTTTTCCCATCATAAGTCGTAAATGTCTGGTCGGCAGATAATTTTTGGGAATGATCTTTTGGTATTTTAGGTGCAGGGGGCAAGTATTGAGGGCTTACTTTATCTGATTCCATAATCATATCTGAAGGAGGGTCTCGGTCCATGTTTTTCTTACCAAAGAGAGCGTTTAATTCACTTTCTGTTTTTATGTAAACAGGGTGTGGCCTATCTTCCTTAGCATGATTACTTGGAAATACTTCTTTAGTTCTATCATTGTTAGATAAAAGATGATCTGGAGGAGAAGGTATGAACATCGGTTCAAATGATTCAGTTATTTTGTCACTGGGATAAGCGTGATTGGAATTGATATACTGAGGCGCCTCCTCGTAATCTTCTTCAACATCGGTGTCTTCTCTTCTGTTTGCTTGATTACCATCATATTCCGCTATTTTATCTTCACCTGCCATTAACGGTTCCCGAATTATAGGCTTAAAACCACTTTCAATTACAATAGAATCTGGTTTAAACCCGGTATTTTGTGCAGGAGAAAACGATGAAGTTTCCGTCGATTCTCCGATGAAATCAGATGACTTCATTTCAGTTTGAGTATGGGAATGTGAATGGGAGTGAGAATGTGGATGCGGATGGTTTTCATTTATTCTTGTACGAATTGTGGAAGAATGACGATAAACATCTGGCAACGGAGTAGAAGACACTCTTACTGTATGAGTGGTTTGTTTTTTGCTCTGTGTCATATGTTGATCTAAGGGTTTCGGGTGATCCATAGGTTTTCCAAGTATAATTTGCCCTGGTTTATTTAAGAATACTTGTGGCACACTGTGTTGGGCTACTGCATCGTTTGTTCCAGGTAAAGTTATTTGGCTTTTTACAACTTGATTGGCAATTATATCTGTATGACCTAAACTTAATGTTTGGCTTTGGGATGGTATAACAATATTATGTCCAGGTTTACCCATTATTACTGATTGTACCTGATTGTTTGGAGTTTTTGGTGCATGCTTTGGTGGTCCTTGGTTATAAACAGGTTTTGGTGGATGCATCGGAGGCATTGCCTTCATTGGTGGTACGTTGGACTGTTGAGGTCTATTCATATTAGATGGAGGTGGACCGTTAGACTGCTGTGGTCTATTCACATTAGATGGAGGTGGACCGTTAGACTGCTGTGGTCTATTCATATTAGGTGGATTCATATTAGGTGGTCGATTGTTGTGATTCTTGTTCGGTTTTTTCGACATTCCATATGGCCCGTGTGGATTGGGCATAGATAAAGGATACGGACTGTTTCCTTTCGGGTACATAGGAAAAGGTCTACGTAGTTTTATTTCAGGAGGTGTAGGTCTTCGAAAAGGTGGTCTCATGTTGCTCATCGGTTTATTCTGTGCATTTGGGCGCAATACATTGTGTAAAGTTTGAGGCTTTTGATTTGGTGGTAATAGGAAGCTACCCGGCAATTTCGCTGTATCAACTACGTATTCATCTCCATCCCGTATAGGCTGTTCTGGTACAAACAACTCCTTGACATCCTCGTGAACTTGATACTGTGATAACTTGGTTGCGTTTCTTTTAATTTCGTCCTTCATTTGATCTTCCAAACTTTCAACTGCTTCAATAACTTCCTTGATTTGTACGTTGGATACCGGCAATTCATACTCGTGTCCACTCGGGTGCAAATAGTTTCTGCTGGGTTCTGGGTAAATTTCTCCCGAGAGGCCGCTGTCCCCTTTATCGCTACTGAAATCGTTATAATTTTGTTTCGTATTGATTATTTTTTCAAGTTTTTTTCGCTGATCTAAATATTTTGATTCCGGTTTCACGCGGCTTTGTACCTGAATAGACTCTTCGCCTAAAAGGTCGCCAGGGAGGGCTATAGTCTCTACTACACGACTCTCCTCCGCCTCCGTGGCGTCACACTCATCTACCACATGAATCTTCCAACCGAGATGGCGATGAGTGAAACACTGAAAAAATAATTTCATTATACCATGTTTCAAATAAAAATAGTGTTTAACATTCTAACACCGACAAAATAAATAGGATACAAAAAGAAACCTCATGCGATAGAAGACTTGAAAGGCTGAAACAGAAAACAGATAGCAAAGATTATATACAATACAGGTATTTATAGATAAATATAAAACACACTAACATTTTGAAATAAAAATTTAAGGCATATACATCAATACTTTACACGACCCCAAAACTTTGAATAAGAAAATATTTGTTAGATTCTAATCATAATATTTGGTTTTGAGCTGTAATAATAAATTCAATTGAGTTCAGACAATCTATTAACTTATCATGCAAATGACACCTACAATACTTATAGCATTACAAGAATAATCCTTAATGTAAAAGTTTACTTGTTTAAATAAATATAAAGATAATAAACATAATGATAATAGATGAAGATAATAGAAAAAGACCTCCCAAGTTCAGTCAAAGAGACTGATAAAAGTGACACCAAATATTCATTCCTCTGTACCTGATAGTAGACAGTGTCGGGAGTATTCTTGTCCGGTATCCAAGTAACCACACCAGGGTTGCCTTCCTCGCAGACAAGGGTTAAAGAGCGTTGGTAAGCTCCGAAGCTAGGGTACTCATCGACATCTGGTCCCTCAATATCTGGAGTCCAATTGCAAAGACGACCAACACCAGTCGGTGACAATTCACCGTTACGCAGACGACGTACTCCTGCATAGATTTCTATGCCCTGTAAAATTAAATATGATTATTTTTAGAACTATCTTTCTCATCTTACTTCTTACTAATACTATAAAGGCAAAAGTTTCTAATTGGATATTTGATGCTCATTCACATCAAAACAGCTGAACCGATTTGGCGGAAAGTTGACATGGTGATGGCTTAGGCTCTATTTAAATTCAGAGTACCAACAACTGGTCTTCTATATCACATTTTCATTCATACTTCTGTCATAAGATAAATAACAAATATAGCTTAGTCGTATATGATTTTACCTTTTTCTCAGCATCAGTCTTGTGATAGTATCCTCCAACGGGGTCGTTAGTGATGTAGAAGGGATGGTAGCGAGCTGGTACTTCAGGGTCGGTGCCGCCTTCTACCACGAAGGTGTACTTCTTGCCGCGGACAACCGTGATCTCAGGAATCAAGAGACCGTTGATGTACCAAGAGATACCCCAACCAACGTGACCTGTGTTGAACAAAATAAGTAAGTAACGGGCAGTAAATATCCCGCTCCTGAACAAAGACCTATTCTCCTACTAAGGAGAAAGTTCTTAATTGATCTTGCTACTCTATAGTGGGTGTCAGAATTTCTTCAATGCAGGTTTCCTCACGACATGAGATGAATTTAAAAACGAATATAGTATTTCAAAGTTCAGCCGGATTTGAATCCACAACCACAAGTTTAGTTCGACGTGTTCTCACCACTAAATCATCTCGACCATCTTGGTGTAAATCATAGTATAATTTATCTTAAGTCTAATTACTAACAGCAATTTGCTCTTATCCACTTTTAATTTTTAGTGAAAGAATTTGGTTTTTAGTATGTATTGCAGAACGAATATTCCTGCAAAATTTTAAACCTCTAAACGTAACGGTTACGTAAATCGTAATGATAAAGGAGAATTTCTTCTCATTAATACATACAATGTAGTACTCTACTAATTAATGATGTTCTGTCAAAACATCTATTTTATTAAAATGCATTCATTTTCACCTTTTCACGTAGAAATTCCCACTAATAAATGAAGTAATCATAGTCAAACTTCACGGGCTATTAAAGTTAAGCTCGCAGGAGTTATAATGTATTACCAACTTAAACGAACACGGAATTTAAACGGAATATCTTTATAAAGTACGCCTGAATGGGCGTGCATTAAACATGGTGAAAGTTTGAAAACTCTCGTATTGAACGTAAACGACTGAGAGCCCATTTCCACTTTTCGTGTGTCAGACCCGAGTTTTAATCGGATGTTCCAGTGGCAGAACATTTTATATGAAGCTATTCACACTTGTCGTCTGATTAAAAATCGTAGATGTGTATAGAAACGCCGAAATCCAATTAAAATCCGGATCCGACACACGACAAGTGGAAATGGGCGCTAAAGCGTTTGGTTGTAAGCCTACATCTGGATGTTCTCAGGTCATAAGTGCTCTTACTACTGAACTCTTACACACACTCTATAAAAAATATTTCAAAGAATTTTATATAAAAAAAATTTAATGGTAACCTGTCTATTAACTTTTTGTAATCCATTTTTTTAACATTAAAAAAACAATGATTGAATTATTAAAAAAAACTTGTAAAACAAATGTTTTGTCTTTTTATAAATTAGATTTGTAACTAAAAAACTTACATTCACACAAATGTAATTTATTTAAAAGTATTCAATGAAATTACCAACTTGTTTCTTAATTTTTGACACATTGTAGGTACGTCTACCGTGGGAGAGCCACCCGGCGTAAAATGACGCTTGCGTCGTGTTTCGCCGCGTGAGTGAGAGTACCGGAGGCCCAATTCCCTACCCCTTCGCCATTAATTTCCCATCCATTCCCCCTCCATACCCCCTAAAAGGCCGGCAACGCATTTTATAGCTCCATTGGTATTACAAATGTCCATGGACGACAGTATTTACATTCAATCAGGTGATCTGTCAGCTCGTTTGCCGCCCTATTCCATAAAAAATACGTATAACACTGTATCTAATTACGAATGGGTTTGCAATAACGCAAACTTATTAACTAGTGCAAAACATTTATACATGAAAAGAACCTATCTTAAAATGATTGTTTCTCTTTGCACCATAAATATTTCCAACCAATGAAAGTTTAAGCTCCTAACTAACTTCAAATGCGTTTATTGCCATCATAACTAACCAGTAATAGCCGAATATCCTTGCTTCCCTCCAGTGGGTCCCATCTGCGCATAGAAGACGCCATCTGGTGGCTCATAGCACTGGATGCCGGGGATCTCCCAGGGTGTGACCTTCGGAGACGGCCGTGGTGTTGGCACTGGGTTGGGCTTGATGACGGCAGTCTGGAAGAAGCCGATCATTATTATAAGCCCCTTTTTTCTGGCTTTTAAATTGACTGTAAAATTAATGGCTTTAAAATAATATTATACCAATTGCTTTTATGTCAAGGACGATAATCAATTTATGAAATGGCGACAGTAAACGAAAGAATTCAAGTATTCGAAACGAAAAAAAAAACCGAAAAAAATCAAGTATTCATATCATATACTAATATGTATTATAAAATAATTAAGTAGAAAAGAAAGCTTAAATTCATGAACGCTCCAAGATTACTCGAACACGACCTTCAAATTTACATACGCCTGATGATAAATGCTCAGTCTCGTTTACCAAAAGACGCTATTTACAAAAGAATACATAAAACATCTGTAACATAAAGATGAGGATTATTTTATACCGATGTGCGAGGGAAAATATTCAACGGTAAATATTTTTATTTTATTTTAGGCTCTTTAGGAACGTAAATAGATCATTCGTACGACCTTTTGAAAGGTTAATTTAAGGTTAACGATGCTGTGCTAGAAGTTTGAAGCTATATATTTGAAGGCCTAGAAATATTACTTCGTATTATTTGCATACGTTTTCTTGTAAGCGAATCGATTGCTTTATATTACGCGTTCTATGTTTTTCTTTCATCTCGGCGTCGGTTTAAGCCGAGAAGTCTTCTCCCCAGGGATAAATTTAGTGAAAACTTATTCATATTCTATTTATAATGTCTCCTTTCTTCGACATAATCCCAAAAATTTTATATTAAACTTTTAACATCATATGAAAAACTGCTACGCAGCGGGATTTGAACTCGCGCTTTCCGTCGTACCGCAGCACTGCTTTAGACAGGATAGTATCACATACTGCTGGAATTTTTAATGTGATAATTTTTATAGACTGGTCTCCTAAACTTTTTTGTTGACGCAGGATAAATCTTCATAGATACCCGACTCCTGGGGGGATGTCGGGTTATATGCGATTGTACTCACTAAAAACCCCTGCGATGGCCGCCACAGCACGGAAACGGAGAAGCTCCGGGATTGCTTTCACGCTGTGATTCCTAAACTTAATAGAAATAAATACACAAATACATACGTCTTCTTCCGCGTACGATGCTCTTGGTGGTGTTTCCTTGTGGATCGGTTCTGGTGCTTTATGCTCTTCATCACCTTCTGGCATTGGGCAGTTCCATAGCGGTGGTCGGCCGAATTCGAAGAACTTGTCACCCTGCACAATACGTTATTAAATAAAGTAACCAGGCCCTGATTTTGTAAAAGAAATCCAAACGCAATCGAGCTTGTAATTTCCTCTTTATTAGGTCGCAAATAATACATTACACATATAATGGTATGTTTACGTTTTAATATATCACGCAAAATTAAGATTTAAATTCTTAAAAATGGTACATAGTAGCAATTGCGAATCATCTTTCCTATATTATACAAAAACAATCAATTTAAGGATTATGCACTATAAGAAGAGATTATGTGAAAGGAATACTGATAAAGGAATATTGATATTGTGTATTGTTTCCATACAAAATTAAAGATTTATTAAATACGATTATTATTCTCGTATACCAACGTTTATGACTGTAGGTCAATGGATAGCAACCTAATATCATATACTTAGGTATATATAGTAGGCATATTTAAGGTTTATACGGCCTCATCTTTAGATTCCAAACTCGTTTCACGGAACTATTAAATTGTTTATTGTCTGTGAATATCGAAATGAATAACTAAACCAGATATTTTCAACTTTAAAATTGGGGAGGGGAGGGGTTCAAATAAACTGGAATTTATTTTGTTTATACGTTTTTAGTAATTTGTTTGTCCTTTTTTTTGTACAATATGTCTCCAATGTGATCGTATACATATTTTATCACAATC
>DVXP01002725.1:0-12277 GCA_018235645.1 Junonia grisea | reverse complement strand
TAACCTAACCTAAATCAGTATTTTTTCAGTTTTTAATCCTAAAATATTTATTGAAAATAAAATTACGAACGATAATAATTAATAATCAATTGATTGGGGATATTTTTTTTAAATTTCATAGTGTTTTGGGGACAATTGAAATATATTTATTGAAAATGTATAACAAACTATCTTCATACATATCCGTGACTTGTTTTTGGAGATGTGGACAAGTCTATTTATCGTCCAAACAAATAACAAAACTAAAATAAGCGTCATGTTGTGAACACATTTTTTTTCTTTTTTTCATTTTATACATAGGTACAATTTCATTTAAATATTTTTTCAACATTACATACCCAGTGCAATATTCAGCACATAGCGCTATGTAAGGCTGTACCCTCGGCAGTCGACTTGGCTGTAATTAATTAACGAGCTTAGTTTAAAAGCAGGGCGTAAGACTTGGCTCGGGAGGCGCCCCCTAGAGGGTAAGGAGGGGGCCCGTAAGAAATTCGGGGGAAAGTTTATCATATTTAGGCGCAAAATGGCGAATCCAGCGCTCGGATGCCGCCGAGAGATTAATATCTGGGTTTAACTCGCTGCGATGAATTCTGTTGTGAATAATGCCGACATAACTTCACAGTTTTAATCGTGAATGTGTTGTCACCGTTTGATTGTTACGGTTTGTTTTCGTGTTTACGTTTATACCGTCCTTTGAAATTAGGCTACGTTAGCGCGTTAAATTCATTTGAGACTTTTTGACAACTTTTTGTTCTATGTTTCTTTGCATGTATAGAATAAAAGAAATTTTCCACTTAGTGATTTGTCACGATATCTATAAAACCATAACACCTCGGAACTATTTAAAAATGTTCCTTCTGCTGTACCTCCCTTTGTAAAAGAGTAAAAGCCTTTGCCATATTATTTATAGTTATTTATAATAATCAGAATCATTTATTGATACCTACCTATAACTGTTATTGGTTTAATTTAATCAAAACACATTATTCTGTGTAATTACTGAGTTTTCAATAAGGTTGTAAGTATACACATATGTATGTATGTATATCTTCCCTTTAATCATTACATACATATAAACAAGAAACAAATATCCGATTGGAAATACTAACAAGAGAAAAGGAAATAAAAACCTACAATTACCTACATTAGCGAGGCGATTCCACTAAATCTAAAATTTAATAACCTCCCAACAATAGTAGTCGCGGGTCAAGCAACACTGGCGACACTTCCACAACTCCGTAATTAATTGCTACTAAATTCGCCCCAATTTGAATCCGGTTACCAAGTCCGCGAAGAAACTTACGACGTACATAAGACTTAAGGGCAGGGCCGGCCGGAAGGAGGGTAAAATGGCGGAGGGCGCGACCCTCGGGGGGGCAGGGGGGAGGAAGGACGTGAGATTTACTCTAAGTAATTGCAGTAATAAACACGCAAATATATCACGGCAGGGTAATGAGAGGAAGCGACGAAAATTGCCGACGCAAATTGCGTGTGTGAGATAAG
Organism: Junonia grisea; assembly: GCA_018235645.1. Taxonomy (NCBI): domain Eukaryota; kingdom Metazoa; phylum Arthropoda; class Insecta; order Lepidoptera; family Nymphalidae; genus Junonia; species Junonia grisea. The sequence continues at coordinate 10,774 of DVXP01002725.1, read as the reverse complement.
CAATTTTTGACGAGCCTTTTGAGATGTTCCGCTGACTTTATTTTTTTTTTTGTTTTTGTTTTTGACGGCTCTGCGCTTTGCTGTCATTTTTGCGGGGTGATTATTTTCTTTGTTCGTTTAAGCTGATAGATGTCAACAATTTAACTTCACATTTCTGTCGTGTAGGTATGGAAGCAGAATATGAAAATGTTGGTTGCCTTTTTGTTAATTCGTGCTTCGTATTCCATATGTTAAAAATCAGAGTGGTGAAATTCGAATGCCGTTTGTAAAATTTACTACGTTTGCTTACTCTTAATAGTAATCTGTTATATTAAAATTTAATAGGTATAAACCTTCATTCATTTCTTTTAATTATTTTCTAAGCACATCTATATTCCTACTACCCATTGGTAAATGTCAGCATTAACTCTAAACCAACTTTCGGGTAATAAATTCATAATAAGCAATAAAAAACAACCCTTTTTTGGTATAAGCAATCTACGCACCGCTATCATATTTGGCAACGAAACAGGCCGCGACTTAGAAGCGATGCCGCATTAATTATTCGGCCGAGACAAGAAAGGGGCCGCCCCATTTCCAATATTTATGTGATGTCGATGACTACGCGAAAATACCGGGCGTCGACTCCTTTTTAAAACTTGAAGAAAGGGCCTAGAAAGGCCGCCGGGAAACGAGGCTTTCTTAATGCACAAACAGCACTCGCCCGCCTCACCTGCCTACCTTGATTTATTGGGCGGCTTTGTTCAACGCTCGTTACAAGCTTGTTGTTGCGTTTTTAATTTATTTCCACGCCGAAATTTTGCACGTTACAATAATATTTAGTTAGGTAATAAAGCGTTGGCGGGAAATTGTATGGAAGCGAGGCGGCGCGTTATTGGCTGAATTAATTACGATTTATTTATAATCGTGTCTAATTTTCGAGCGTTAGTGGAACTGACAGTGTCGAAAAACTTTTAACGTGTTTATAATTAAATTTAATTATTGTTGATTTAAAATAATTTATGGGTATATAATATATTTCCCAGAGATAAGAATGAACAAGTTGAGTGTTCATTACGTCGTTCTGTAGTTTCTTTCACATATTTCACAGATACGTAATGTTAATTACATTTGACCGCAAAGAAAAAGTTTTAAAAAATGTATAACGCTAAGTTAACCCAACAATTCATAAATTTTTCCCCAAAATTCTTTTCCAATGTGACAATTCACGACATTCTAAAGAAAGTTCAAAAATCGAATCTACATAGATAGTGTACACTAAATTCATATTCCGTGGAACACATTACAGCCGATACGAAGCGGCAGACGCCGGCAATGGCCCATGAATGAATACGAATTGCCGTCGCCACAAACGGCCGCTGCCCGATTGTCGACGCCACGACTCATTGCCGATTCAACGGCGACTCGCAAATTCACTGTATATATTCTGGACCAATCCCCGCCGTGATTGCACCTTGGACGTGGTTAGATTTATCTCACTTTGCAAGCCACGTCGCCACCTGCAAGCCGTTTATTTATTGGACACCAAACTGTTCGGAATTTCACAATCGGGATGTCTTATGTTTTCTCGCCGCGATGTCAATTTCATTCGAAAGCACTGAGTTTAAGAAAGTTTTTCTATTGTTCTTAGTACTTGGTCTTTCGTGCGGATTTTTTTCGTAAAGAGCAGTGAAATTTTATTATTTTTCCAACGCTAATATTGGAGTCTCCGTCTGGGATGAGGGTCGGAAGTGCATTAGCATACACGCGTGGTGCATGCAAAGGGCACATCGATGTTTATGAGTGCAATCATTGGCTGCTTTTGTAGCGGTCAAATGGACTATTGGAACAGCTTATATACTTTACAAGTTAATCGGCGCAATTTAACCCGCACCATGACGCCAAATATATTAAGACAGATAGAGCCAGAACAACGTTAACTAAAATATAAACGCGAATCGTAACATTGATTTCCTTTCAAATAATTCAATAATTATGAAAGTTGCTAAATTTTTCTTCTTGAAATGCCATTCTTTATTTATTACGAAAAACAATCAAAATAATATTAAAATCTAAACGGCAACTTTAACTTAATAAAAAACCATTTTAATTTTATCACCAAGTAACATCGCCGAACTAACATTAAATCCACCTGAACCACAAAATAATACCGTGACCTCGTCCCATAGGACGCAAAATTATATACAGGGACGATGACAGGCGGTGATCAGACGATCTTCACCCTTCCCTCATCAGTCATAGCGACGTCAGCGGCTAAGCGGCCGCATTCAAATTGCCATCCCATGACGACGTGCTTTCGCGACCCTTGCTATGGACAACGATACAAATACCAACTTGGTTAAATTGTCCTCCTTTAATGCCTAACAGCATCTGCCCTCTGGTATCTACGACCTATAAAAGAGTCGAAACTAAATTCAATGCTGTGTAAGGTTTTGTAGTTGTAATAAATAATAACTACGATATATTTCATGTAAAAACAACAGGAAAATAGCAATATATAATGGGTATATGACACACAAAAAAATGTTGTCTACATTCTCTTAAACCCAAGTTTAATAATAAGGCTTCCTGATATAGTTGGTAAACGTATCTACTTTAGAAACAAGAACGAGAAATTTAAGAAATATTATGTGTGTAAGTAAGAATTTCAAGAATTTCAAAGTCATTTGACAAACTGACTTTTATCTATGCGATCGAATATTTCGAAATAGTCATACTCGTATACCGATTTATAGCTTAACAAGATAAAGTACTGACACGGACACGAAGTGCGGGTTTAAGCCCTGTGCGCAATTTTGATTCTTTGCTTTTATATTTTTATAGAAATAATAAATCAACAGTTAAAATTAAATGACACATCTGAATTATTTTATAATTAATCTTTGCACCTCGGCCAGTATTACATCGGGGACATACTTTTTACGTCATTAGATCGGGCCGGATCGGGCCGAATCGGGCCGGATCATCGCTGCGGCAGTTGAATCGATCACGGGGGTGTGATGACTTACAAGCTCTGCGTGGATTACAGAAGCTCTATAGATATCATTAAACAATGTTACTTAATTTACATAAAGCAGCATGGGTGTTCGATGATTTGAATATTTAATTTAATATTGTTGTTATATTTTGCGGTATACATATATATATTTTAAATATCTGTATAGTATGTGTGAATGTTTCACACTATTAATTATGTCCTAGGACATATTAATATAACGTAGACCACGTTCTACTCTAACATATCTAATGGAAACACGTGTATATTTATAAAAAATAAATAAGCATTACGTTATACGTATTATTAAAAACACTCTCTTACAGCTTTTATAGCAGTATTTTTATGAACTAACGCATGTGTGTCGAATTAGTTTTACACTAAGATCACAATAACCATAGAGCAATTCCGAAAGTAAAGCTTTATTTATAGCAGTTAAGCGGAATTATTGTATGTAATATATAACACAGTTGCAATTTAAACAACAAAATTTCACGTTTGAGTAAACAAAGTTTTACGTACATATGCGCTCGATGTAAACATCGCGAACATCGAACGTCCGTAGTAACGTCGAAAACAAAACGGAAACGCGGCAATAAACATTCATTTCGAAATTAAACACATCTACCTGTGAGTTTACCATCACGAAATCACTAAATGAATAAAACAGTGAGGAATTGGACGCCGAAATTTCGCATTCGACGAATATCAATTTGGCGGAGGGCGGCGGAGGGAGAGATAAATAAAAAATATATATAAAATACACAGTACCTACGAAACATGAAAGCGGTGAATGGCACTTGTGAAAAATGGACTTGCCGCTCTTCCAGGGAAGCAATCATTCAAACTGGCTGTTGTCTGTTTGTGCTTCTGCTCTTTTTCGCCTAGCGTCGGAAATTTTTTGCAATTTTTTTTTTATACGCTGTCATTCGCAAGTTCAGGTGTGGGGACACGTGGTCCGTGACAAAGAAAGGAAATATTAATAACCGACATTTTTTAAAGTCCTCACCGAAAGCAATCGTTTATTGTTGTCAATATTTCGTAAATGATTTAACTATGATGCGGCGTTTTTTGTAGCTACCTCGGTCGCTTCCTTTTGTCGGAAAGTGGGTGGGGCGGCGTTAACGCAGCTAAATTTCTTACTTTGTTATGTTTATTTAGGTGCCTAATGGACAGGTAACAGTAGCGCGGAATTTCATTGAAATTTGTTTTATATAATGTTTACTTACTACATAAAACGATTAGAAACACAACACGTTCGAAACTCGTTCGCATAAAGTCAGTATTCGAAAAGGTCACTGAATTACACTGCAGTGCTCGCGTATCCACTTTCGTTCGTATAACTCGGTTCACGTTCATTTTATTATTAAAATGCATGCCCTGAATCAAGTGCAATTTATTAGCTTGCTCAGTTAGCCAGCAACGCTGTAGCGTCCGTTACCCCTGTCTGCTCGCACCGTCGATCCGAGCCCCGGTCGCGGAGGACTGTTCAACATTTTTTCCTAATTAAAATAATGCCTACTTCTCATTCTTCCTCCCCTATTCATTAACCCAATGTGCTGTAGATAAACGTTGTTTGCCCGAGAGGACGTTCCCTCAAAATATGCCGGTTGCCGCCCGTTTGCCTAAATGAGAAACATTCAGCGTTTCGTTTTTCGGACACATTTTTGAGTCCGCATTCTAATTAGCCAACGCTCTTTTGTATATTTTTAATGAAATGTATCTTTTTTATCGTATTTATACTTTGTTTACATATTTGTTATACACAGTATACCTTATACTTTTATGCTATACCTAATTACTCACGCTTCAATCTGGCGCGTTTAGATGATTATAACTCCTAAAAAAGAGAACAGAAATAAATGAACCGATGACATTGGGAAATACTCAACTTTTTCGCAGCACTCGACATCTCGACCTCACATTTAACCCGAATTCCAGCAAACTGCATAATTTCGCCACTAATGAGAAGAGAGTCGGCGTCGTCTAATTAGCGCAGCGGAGTTGGTAAGACGCCCACTAAATAGAGGCTGGTGCTAGGAGCTGCAGCGCGAGGGGGTGGGGGGAGGCGGGAGGGGGGTGCGGGGAGGGGAGGGGGAGGATTTTCCACGGCCGAAGAGCGTCGCTCACCTAATGAAGTGTTTCGCTTTGACACGCGTGTTCGTTAGCAGACCACTTGAGCGATCGCGACGAGCTGTGTTCAGATGACAGCTTCCTCAAATTTACCACTTAAGTGGCGTGCAATGGTACTGCACTTGTTATCTAGTCTGTTACTTATCAGTATTTTAGGGTTTATGTAATCAAATGCAATTATATTATTGAGTACCTACAATGTTCTACTGTGATTAAAAAGAACTAGGAATGGAAGTCATAATAAGCACGCAATCAAAATTAGTTTATGAAATATTTATAACAATTTTTAATCAATCTATTTTTAGCTTACTTAATAATATATTATATGTATAGGTACAATTTTCCTTGGGTGCATTATTAATATGTCAGTAAAAGTCAAAACCAATTATTTGTTATTGAAACTAAAAACATGTGATAATTCAGTGACCTATAATTAATTTAAACTTCAATATTAGTGTTAATACTGATCATCTATTTGGAAAATAAATGCCTAAATTGAAATCAGGATTAACCCTTAATTGACTACTTAGTATACCTATACACAACAAACCACATAAATAAGTATTCCACAAAATTTTTATTTTAGTGTCAAATGTACCTTCAGTAATACCATAAATAGTGTCTAATATAAATTAGATGTAAGAGCTCTTGTTAAAAAAGTAACCTATTAAGGTATTATATAAGTTATCATTTCAGATAAAGTTGGAGCCGTCTAATGTCTTAGCCATAAACTCGTTCTAATACTTAATTGCGTTGAACGTCTGAGTCGGGCACAATGGTACGCGCAATCAGTCCGGTCTGCAATATATACCTGCAGGTGAGTCTAGGGTTGACACTGGAGTGGAAACAAATTTAATTAATAAATTGGAAGTTAGTGACGTGGTATTGAAGGAGATTTGAATATGTAGCACAAATTTAATAGAAAGGCTTATTAAATAAATAAATAGTTTTACTGAAATAAATTTAATTAAAACTAACGAAATAAATTAAAGAGTTAAAGAGTACGTCTTAATATATGTATTTTTTCCGTTCTTCAGTAACAAAAATATGTCGTTTTTATTTATATATTTGTTTACGAAAATTTCCCAAAAATGTTTTAAAAAATGCCCTAACATCCAAGCTTACAAATTTTGATAAACATAGTGTTTAACCTATGTTTATAAAAATATATGTATATGAAAATGACTTTTTAACAGCTGCATTTGTCCGGGGTAAAGGTAATATCCTATATATTATTATTATTCTAGATCTTATTATTTTATCGTAACAATATATTAGACATTAAATTTCAGAAAATATGATGATAATAGCATACCGACCCTGAAAATTTCTCTTCTCGTAATCCAACTATTCAATTTTCAGCTCATAGGATTGTCCACGTCTTAAATTTTCTACTTATTTTAGTGGAACAAAAGGTCGTGACTGAAAACACTTTTAAAAATAATTAATTTGTATTTTTCTAATAATTTGAATTAGGTTATATAGGTAAAATATAGTTTTGTTGAAAAAATTTATCGCAATTCAAAATACTTCTTTTAATAATTCCAAATTAATTTTGCAAATTCTTAAATTCGTTACCATTATTATAAACACACAAATTCTGAATAATCCCTTTAATATAATTTCCGATTTATCAAAATCTATTAAATATAAAAAAAATATGTATTAAAAAATAGCAAACTCCTGACTCCAACTTTAAAGTCAACCCGTTCCTAAATCAGAGCCAACTTTCCTAATTGTAGCGAGATTTACGAAGGGAGTTGAAACTTGGCAGAGGAAAAAAAGCAATTATACTTCCTGTTTTACCGAGGTGAGGAAGCATATTAAAAAACTTGAAAGCGTTGTCAGCCCTCGAGACTGGAGGAGACACTGATGGCTATTAATTAGAAGGGTAAATGAAGATATTTCATTATTTCTCGCGCTCCATGTCTGTTTTTTAACTCGCTTTGGATTCGTAAATTAGTCGTTTGTTGGCAACGTTTATTTTTCATATTATTTACAAAAAGCTAGGTTAAACAGACATAATTCAATTTTGAGATTAACAGTCCAATTAAAATTTAAGTTAATGTATTTCATAAAATGACACAGGACATTATCTTCTCAATGCTGTACAGCAATTTTACGTACGACTTACGTAAACATTATAAGATTCTTAATTCCTTTTATGTTAACTTCTACCACCGACACTTAACAGCTTATTTTATATTTGTTATTCAGCATAAACATATAGAACCTATCTTTGTAAACTGTCATTATTTTTTGCCTATTAAGATAATAGCCCAATTCCGTGCACAAGTAAGTATGTCATAAATTTTCGTAGCACACAGCTTACTTATCAAACAATCTCATAATCAAACGCTGCAGTTTGTTAACAAGGTGCTAACTTTACAATTTATGTAAACTGCTCAAAGCCCGCTCCACTTATCTGAGATTAAAATCTGGCTGTAACTGAGGTAGGCAGTAGGCAGTAGGCAGCAATCACTCCTCGGGGAGTTCGCTTTATTTTGCGGGATCTTATCTTTACTTAACATATCTGCATATTCATTATGTGATCAATCAAATTATTGTCTCGAAACGTACGGAGGATTCCGTTGTTTTGCGTACATTAATTTGGGTTAACGTGGATTGAGGGTAAGAACGTGAGACGTGCGTTAAATAACATTGCTAGAATCTCAGTTTCTAATCCATATCATAGAATGATACAAAGTTAACGAAGGTATTTTTAATTCTAATCCAACAATGTTACTTTTCGTTCAAAATTCAATAAATAACTAACTCCACAGCAATGAAAAAAACAGCGATATGTATACGGTGTACCGAATCAGTTTTAGAAAGGTCCTAAAAATAATGACCCTTGCATCACATTCAGAACAGGCTAAATTGCATATCCTTTAAGAACAACGCATGCCTTTCACACAGCTGTTACAGCTGAATGAGAGCCTCAAGCATTCCATTGAACCAATTGTCGAAATACCTTCAATAATTCACCTGACATCCTGCCCACCCACTATTTGACGAAAAAGGATCTTTGTTTCATGGTCCATTCACAAAACTCCATCATTGATTGTTTTAAACAGACTTCACGACGCCGACGTCGGGTCGCTCCGAATGGCGATAGATTCTGCTGGTATTGTGTTGCGAAATCACGTTCGGTACGGCTTCTATCGATCAGGGCACTGGACCCCCGGGGCTCGTTTCCGACCAGGTGTCTTTTTGGAATGCATGCCGAAAAACTGCGCTTTAACTCGTATTGAGAGAAAAAAATTGACATCCATTGTGCGTTTCTGCGTAGTTCCCTCGCGCAAGTACCTCAGGTAGAGGCTATTTGGTTTGCGTTTAAAATTTGATATTTTTTTAAACGATTACATGCACGTAATGGTATACATGCTTCGACTGATGGTTTTTAGTTTTAAATATTTAAAGAAAATTGCTAATAATATGTAGAGTTCCTAAATATATTAATTTATACTTAAATAAAAATATATTTAATGAAATGTTTAGTGTTACTCGTCTCTAATTAACATTAAAATCCTCGCTACATCAATTTTGTAAACATTATCGTCATGTAAATATAACATTAGATCATATTTTTATTTTTCAAAGGCTGTAAATTAACCCACCCTGAAGGACACTAAACAAAAATACGACCTGTCGTAAAACCGGTGAAATACGACGAACGTCTGTGACAATTGTAAAGCAATTGTCGATAACTCCGCAGGACATTAAATTTACCTATTTTTTGATATCCTTATAAAATGAAAATATACTCTATTACCAAACCATTAAGTTTACTTTTATTTTTATCCGATTCCCGAAATATAAATCATTAAAACTGAGATACTTACGGGCAGGTAAATGAGAGGTATGTGTAATTTTTTTTTCGTCATCTATCAATGAATTTTGAGAATGAATGTCGGTCATTTCATGTATTGTGCGTTTCACAATGGTTAACTTTTTGTAATAGTGCAAGTTTTTTTTTTTTACTCTCTTTTACCAAAAAAATATTCATTAACAAGCAACTTTAGTATACGTGTAATTGAATCTGCGTAGTTGTTATGATATTCATTTTATTTTTACATGGAATATAATATTTATTTAAAAAATAAAAAGTCAATAGCTTTTAATATTTTGTGAACCGACGTAAAAAAATCTGCAGCATCTTTTTAGGGTTCCGTATTTAAAACGGAAACTCAATATTAAACCGTCTTTGTTTCTTTTATTTTTCTTTTTATTATTTTTTGAAATATAAAAATTACACAATAGTAAAAGTAAACGTGTTGGGTGAATTTCGATCTACATTTTTCACGTTTTTATATAGGTATAGATGACTATTAAATTTTGCAAATATGTAGATCGATTTATAGAACAAAAAGTAAGTAGCATATTTGGTTCTAAATGGTAATCATGTAAAACTATCGTAATTTTAATTGTAACGATAGCAGTAGTTTTTAGCGTGAATAGGGTACTTGTTGCAAACGGCCCTTATTCTCTATGCAAACTGTGCAACAATGCAACAAAAAAAATCAAAACGTATTTTTATGTTCAAACACGTTCTTGGCTTAAAACCGTATTCTCTATGACATTGTGAAACTGAAATGTCATGTTACGTGGCGCGTTCCATGCTGTCAAATAATTAATTAAGAAATTAATAAAAAATAAACCTTTTTTAACCTTTTTTGAAAGATTGTAAATAGAAACGGATCGTGCTATCTCCAAAAAGACAAGAATATCATTATCTATGCTATTCCTTACGTTTTCAAGACATGTGCTTACAAAATACCGTTTTAAGAAGACGTAACGTGCTATGCTAAGATTGTTTGACAAGCATGATATGACGTCATCCGTTTTGGGTACGTTACGTATGGTGACATAGAGAATACGGGTCTTGACCCAATTTGTTTAGAACAGGTTTGAATAATTTTGTCAATTTGCGTGCTCGTAAAAACATAATAATAATAATAAATACTCCGCTGAAAAGCAGGTAAATGCAGATAAAAACTTTCAATAAATTCCTTCTAGAACAGCTAAATGAAAAGAATCACAATCAAATGGCTAATCAGAAACACTATGTCTGACTATTGATTTTGTATATAAAATGGAAACGGAAACGAACGCGTGATATATTACTTACTAGCAAATAACGAGAAAATGCACATAACGAGCTCGTTAACGTTTTAATTTGTATACAGAATCTCAGCACAGTTTGTTTAGAACAGGTTTGAATAATCCAGTTGATCCGCGAGCTCGGAAATCTCGGAAAGAGGTTGTCTTCGTCAATTACAGTAAACACGAGTGAGGAGTGCTCTCAACTAAATGCTCCTCGGGGTAAGCTAGCTAGCTTACCCAGGTGTCATCTTAATGCTATACGGTTGTTTAGAGTTAGAAGTTTTATTAGATCTACATCACTGAAACCTTGTGTCGTGCGGTTAAAAATTCTGACGAGAATTTTAAAATATTTTTTGGATGACTATAAAAAAGAGCCGAGATGGCCTAGTAAGAGCCGAGATGGCCTAGTAAGAGCCGAGATGGCCTAGTAAGAGCCGAGATGGCCTAGTGGTGCGAACACGTAGGTCTTAACCAAAGGTCGCGGGTTCAAACCCTGGCTAGCACCGCTGGATTTTCAAGTGCTAAATTTGTGTTTAAATT
>DVXP01002724.1:0-12282 GCA_018235645.1 Junonia grisea | reverse complement strand
ATTTAATATTAAAAAAAAAAAAACAATAATACATGAAAATAAAAACAACCAACAAGTTTGAAATAAAATAAAATTGTTATTTATTCAAAACATTAAGACATACCTACCTAATTTTTTTTTTTTTAAATAGAAATATTTAGAAGAATAATACCTAATAACTCAGTCACATGAGAAATTAAAAACATAGTAAAAATGAAATGTTGAATATATGGTAATTTTGCTTAAAAATTGGACTAAAATCGTTTTTAAGTCTTGATGGAAGTGCATCCACTTTCACTTTTAGACTCAATGCCAATAACGGTCGGTATGATTCATTGCAGTCAATGTACACTTAACTTGATTATGGTGGATTTGCTATACATATCCTGATAAATTATTCATTAATTTTCTATTCTTTATAATAATTATTACTTTTAAATTTAAATATAAAAAAAATTGTTTATGCTATTACTTAAAAGAAAGAAGTTAAACTGAAATTAAAAATTAAGTTTTTAAACTGAAATTTAATTGTTTTTATTTCTCTGCCCATTTACAAGATTACCAATGGCATAAGCCAGCACTTTGTCTAAACAGCTTAACTTTATTGACTGGCTCGGTCCTTACTTTTGTAATATTATATACCGACACTTACTGCTTTGTTTAATTGCAATAAACTACACAATATACTGTCATAAATTGGATCACCGTATAATCTTATTCAGTTGTTTTAATCCTCATTTGGATAACTTATAAATGTTTTTAGTATACCTATCTCAAATTACATATAATTTTTAAAAATAACACCAGTTTGTATAGAATAAACTAGAAGGTCAACAAACTTTCTCCTTATTGCAATGAAAAGATTTAACTATCCTATTAATGTATTATTCTGCTCATAAAAGGTGTGAAAGTACCTTAATTTTCCACAAATATTGTACATAATTTTAGTTAAACATACACTGTCCAATATTCTGTAATATTCAATATAAAGTAAAGTTAAATAGGTATAAAGGTATAGTTCTAAAAATGTGACTGACATATAGAAGCACAATCAATTTCATCTAGCAAATGTCACCTGGATTCTTTATAAGGAATTGTCTAAAAACTAACAACACTACTGCAGCATTTGAGGTCTTAAAATGTGTTACATAACAGTAAACTAATAAACTTCATTCATATAAATACTCATTCTAGTTGTATCAAAACTAATTCCAAATAATAAACTGAATCTTGTCTCTTCTTTAAGATTTTCCGTCTATTGAAATCATTACAATGTAAAATTGTTATGAATTTTCGAATAGTGACTTTTAATCAATTCATATTTTCATCTGATTTGTATATAAAATTTAACAGCACACTGTAGACATTCATATCCCTAATAAATCTGTGAACCAACCTTGAACTTATTAATGTCACTGAACTGCCTCTCAATCATGTGTCATCCATTGGTTTCAATAATATTGTTATCACTTGCTAAAATTAGACCTCCTTAATTCCTTTTAACACAATTAATCATATAATTTTATGGTGGAAGTCAAGAGAGCTGTATTAAAGATATGTTTAGAGAAGAAATTGTTAGTTGTTTGAAAGTTTCTTCCGATGTATTTATATAAAAATTTATGTTTACTGAATAATAAGTAAAATAAAATTATTCAAAAAAGTTCTGTCTGTAATGTAGCTTTGAAATGTAAGGGTGCTTTCTCACAGATTTTAAATTTTTTTAGTAAACATTTATTTGTTAACATTAATTATTGCAACATAAAACATTTTGAAACAAATAGCACATTTTATAGGTATAGCGCAATTTGTAACTTTCATTAGAATCATTAGCTGGATAGTAGGTTTTTTTTTATTTATTTAATTAATCAATGTGACTGGCAAAATGCCAACAGTTAGATACCTAGTTGCATGTTTATTTAATATGTAGATATAGATAAACTCTAGATATAATTGTAAATTTTGAATATTCTTAAATAAATCTCTTAAATTTTAAAATTTTCATGCTCGTTGTTGATATTTCAAGTACCAATTGGGTTTTTATTATAATTTTTCATATCTCAGAAATCAATTAGCACAATACAAAATAGAACAGATTGTTCAGACATTAGTAATGTATGATTAACACAGAATCAATCATTAGAAAGACAATTGTTTTGATTTTTTAAACCATTGTTTTACTCACCTGAAATATTTAGTTATTAAATAGGAACTTACCATAATTAAACAAAAGGTGATTAAATATTAAGAATTGTTTAAAAAATGTTTATGTCAGTGTAAAGATTTAAAAATATCTAACAATATAAACTGTTCAATCTTACAATATAAAGTTGTTTAAGAATATTTTAATGAATCTTCATTTTTATTTCTAAAATGTTTTCAGCAGCCTATAATGTTATGACTATTCTATAATTTTTTTAAGAGTTTGTTTTTTTTTTACTACTTATGTATTCTTATTCAATAATTTCTTTGAGCTAGGTATTTACTTATATTTTTTATTTTTTTTTTCAAATATGTATAATGTAAAAAATAATAACAAGTTATTCTATAGGAAATCACACACAACACACCTTTAAATTTCCATTGTCTATTATAAGACAAAAGGAGCAATTACAGTATGCAGTCACATCCTATACAAGAAAAACATGTTTCATTAATTACATTTATAACAGCCCAAACAAATAATCCTTTGTGTTTGTTGAAAACTCCTCATTTGTTTACTATCAAGTGGTATGAAATTCATTGTCAAGATTATAATTAGAGGGCGTTAGCATCATCATTACATTAATAATATTGAATCTTATAGCTAAGGACATAGAGGGGAAAATACAAACATATGCAGCACAAATATTTGGCGATCATTCTAATGTTCTATGTTATATCAATTCAATATGTATAATGATCAAATGAATTTATTGTTCAGAATTTAAATTTCTCGATGGTGGGCTGTGGAAGACTTATGGCCTATGGGTATGGAAATTTTGTGTTTTTATTTTCTTTTCAAAAGTAAAGGAAAATTACATTTTGCTTCGACCAACCATATTGACAATGATTTTCCTCTGTAATTAATTTAAGGCCAGTGCATTGGAACCAAGGTTCGAACAGAATTGACCTGTACCAGGGTTCCTAATTCGGTTGGTTGTACTTAACAGGTTTAAAGATCGATGTTACGCACAAGAATGTAACGAGTTATGCACTAATTAATCATCTGTGAAAATAGCACTCCCAACACTCTTTCGCCATTTGCTGTGTAAGTTGGTTTATTATAAGGGTGTCTGTACACTGTTGCAGCGCGACTGGTGCGGTGGGTGGGCGTGGCGTGGGCGGAAGCAGCGCGATGCACACGTCGCGACATTCCGTCACCTCGTCCTCGGGGGTCCTTATGGTCGGGCCCAACTTCCGCGTCGGCAAAAAGATCGGCTGCGGTAACTTCGGTGAACTCAGACTCGGTAAGATTATAAAAACGTACTCATGTAATCGATATTATGCAAGTCAAAACAAGGCGCTATTTCAATATCATGCTTGACATGATACGTTATAGCACTAGTTTACACCTAACGTATATGTACATAAACAGCGATATCTTTGTTGCAATTGTGACCCAATTCATGCAATTCTTAGATCGATTCATATGCATTGCATTAATGAAGATTAAGCCGCTAAGTCTACAATCCCATAAATATTAAACGAAATATCGCCGATAGTTTCTCATGAAGTGGGTAAAACCGTTGTTATCGAATATGATAAACTTTAAAACCTATAATTTGTATCGACGAAACTGTTAAGATAAATAAGGATATAATGAATATCGCGCAGGTGTTTTCAATGAAATCGTCGTACGAAATGCAAGGCTATTATTATAAGCCGTGAACGGTTACTTGTCGACACTCAGTTGTTTCTGATTTAAAATTTCTCGACATCTCGCGGGCATTATGAGGCTCGTTAAGACGGTTAATGTTATATTATTCGTTCAGTAATAACCTTAGCCGACTTCGACGCCGATTCGATTTAGCAATTCGTTTTTGCATCCTTACCCTACTGACTGAGGTTGTCTTGAACAAAGGTAATTTACTCGATGGCTTTGTAATAGATAATATTTAGGTAGGTTGTTTTATGCCAAATACCATAGAAAAATATAGGTTACGTTGAATATTTTACGCTATGGTTTACATACTTTCATAATTATTATTTAGAGATTAAGTTAACAGTGAGCGTGTTACATGAAATAAATGACCTAGTGAATTTTTATTTTTTACGTACCATTTAAAATTACCAGTTTTTATTTTCATTTTCGACGGTTCCGTCAGGTTTTGCCCATTTTTTTTTTTTTTTAGCAATCAAAGTGTCGAGGAGAATAAAACAAAAAAAAAAATAATAATAAAAAAACTTATATTTTTATTGTAAAATTAAAGCAGATTAAGAATTCGCCAGGAAGTGTAAGAGGTTAAAGTAGGGATGCTTTGTAATGATGGAAGGCCTATGCGTCATCCTATGTTTGTCAGTTAGTGGATTTCTTTGAAACGGCCGCGACGGTAGGAATGGTATTTTAGAATGAGGCTAAAAAAATAATTGAACAATGAAACAGCATTAATATTAAAGGTATTTTATGTCGAGTAACTTTGATGTAAATAGTTTTGCCTTTCAGTTCGTTCAACTTTATTTGTAAATTGTAATATATGTACGCCTTCGCGTAATTAATTGGTTAGTTTAGGCGTTACAGACTTCATGGAAATGTTATTACTCTTTTTTTGTGTTATAGCTAAAGCGTGAAATGCAAAAAGTTACTTTTAATAACAATTATCACCTATGCTAATTTGTATCATTATTAATTCACCTATCGGTTATAAATTTTATTTAGTGAAACATTACTAGGGTCGCTATTAAGATTGCTGCAGAAATTTGATCTAAAATTTCGAAATACAGCTAAAACATGAGGGATACAGCTTAATGATACATAAAAGATGAATTTATTATAATTATGATTTAAAAATTAAAATACGTAAATACACATCTTATTGATATATTATATGAGTATTATAACTCTAGATAAGTTTATCTGCACTTCTGCAGTCGTATCATACAATCTCTATTCATTAACGTGAAAACGTAAACGCAACCTTTACCGTGCACTAAGAATGGCAATGAATTATTTTGCAAGCATTATACCGGCAAAAAATCTTTATGTAATTATGTTCAGTTTTTAAGGCTTACAGATCTAAATTTACAACTTGATACGCACTGGATATTAGAATTTAAACCATACGTAAGCCTTAATACCTACGCGGTAAGGTTTCTTATCGCTTACATCACCTGGAACTTCTACGGCTGCAGACGGATGGGAATTGGATTGAACTCGCGTCATTGGAAATGTCATTAAGGCGAGCACATGTGAATCGATAGCTCGATGTATGATTTTCTTTCCGAATTATAATTACTGCGATGTTACCGACGCAGATTTGGGTCGAAGCTAAGTTTAAAATACGCGCCGACCCGAAGGAGACAAGGTCCTTCGTATTGAGATTTGGTTAAAATTAAATCTGTTGAAATTTCAGTTCGTTACCCGATGTTATAAAGGAGTCACAATTTGGCTGACTTTTTGAACGTCTCGTAATATCTTCGTCATAAGGGTAGTCCGATAAATGTGAAGGACCCGATGAAAATCCTACATTTCATGCAATTTCACTGTGAATAGCATCTATCAGCTTTTTTGTTTTATTTAACGATTCAACGAAGTACAGACAACGCTGATCGACGTAATTTCTAATTTAAATGTAATTTCTTTACATCTTCTTAAAACGAAAGTTTATGATTTTTGTGTAAAATGTCACTGTAATTACGTCTCGTGAATTCATTCTTTAGAAATTATGTCGAATTTTGTTTGAGTGTAGAAAACATCCTTCAGCATGTGTAAAAAAAGCCTGCGCCTAAGTAGAATTGGTTGTTTCGGCGTCACATTTAATACACATATAGGTGCATAGACATTTTGACTTGAATCGACAACTAATCTGCTCGATTAAGCTCGTTTGACGATTTCTATGCACTATTAAAACAGTAAACTCTCTTTCGCTTATACCAGTTAGTATCTAGTTTCTATATTTAGCTTATGAGATAGAGAAAGACATAGGATACGTTTTATCCCGGTCGATGAAGTTCCGGGGTAGCTGAGCGAAACGCTGTACGCGCACGTGGGTGGAAATGCGGTAGAGGCCATTATATGTACACTGAGCATATAACGCGTTGTTAACTTCAAGAGCTTTTCATCTGTATTTTTAGAATGCAATCTTACACATATATCCGAAAAAACAATAAAATTGTGAAGCGTTAAAGTAGCTGTGAAAAAGTTTGTCGACTAAAAAGTAGGTCTTAGGAACGACGAGCTAGCCCTAGTTTTTCGTATTCAAATGTATTCGCTAACATGTTTGATTCTGCACAGCGGTAATCGTATTATTTCCTGTAAAAATCTGTAATAATATATGTAATCTCGTATTTTGGGATCACTCAATTTTGTGTTTTCATACAGGTTTATTCTTAATCTAATAACTTATAATAAATAGTTCAATTTATGTTATTTAAAACCAATCTTGGCCTTTAATTTCGTTCACAAAGTTATTTCAAAAATTGATAATAAATAATACGGGCCACCCCGTTATTTCCAATAACTTTGAAAGTATCGATATATTGCATACAAACTTTGAAGGCTCTTCACCCCTTTAACAGTTTTACATCAGCGAAATAGCTATTTTTATTTATCGCTAAGACAACACTTGCCAAGTTAAAGTTTATTATTACTTTTTCCGAGAAAAAAAATTCTTTTTTTTCTAGATTTTGTTTATTCTTGAGAATAAATCAATCGAATAAACAATCACATTGACGTTAAATTAAGCAGTTAACCGCAATATTAGGTATTACTACAGGACACTGAACACTCTTAAAAATTCAATAAAATTTAGATATTATCTTAAGTGATTCGAACAAAATATATTTTTGATGTCATTAACTAAAAAAGTAAATACATTAAGGAAACATAAAACGTAACAATTTATAATATAAAAGCTATAACATTAAACACCCTTTGCTGTTTACATTATGTTTTCCAGAGCATCGTAGACAGCGTCGCTTGTGAGCAAAAAAAGTCCTCGTCATAATATTATGAATGAAACTGTGACCTCAATTCGCGAGGACAAGGGTCAGATCTTATTTATATCGATCAAGTCTCTCAGTTGACATGATTTTTTGCTTATGTACGACCTTTATCAGATGTTGTTATAGTTTGTTTTTTTAATTATTGATTTTAATAGTTAAGAACGGAATTTCCGTCTAGAGATAAAATGTGGATTGACTCAGAATTATAATTTGGGTGTCATTAATAAATATAATTTTATATTTTATTAGCGGGAAAGGTTATCATTATAAAAATTTGTAACATTAAATTAAAATCTACAATTTAACATATAAGGTATTAACAATAAATGCTTATCAATTTTCTCTTTATATTTCAAAATAAATAAACAAAAAATAATTAAATGGCTATTCTTCTAAACATAGCTATTTCTCTTTCTATACAAACACTGTTATTAACAAAGACGTAAACAAAAAGTAATCAAAAGTTTTTTTTTAAGGAGTTAGTAGTTTTTAAAACTTATGCTTAACTAAACATTAGAAGATTAACATCTCACACAGAGCAAACCTTAATTAACACAAAATCAAGCTAAATTCGCGAACTATTTAATGACTAAAGTTTCTGCAGATGCTACTCAAAGTATGTTTTACACGACGTTTATGATGCTTAGTTACTAAAACAAATATTACTTTTATCGCAATAAATAAAGGAGACTAAAATGTGTAATACTATTGCTTTAATCTAATCGACTATGAATTGATATCACCGTCAAGGAGTTACGAGTAAAAACTGACGTAAAAATATTCGTGCGAATTCCTTTGAAAATGCTCTTGGATAATGTTGTTAATCGTGTAAAACTGGTGGTATTTACGACTTTGTTTTATAATCCATATAAATTTATGGAACTTATTGTATCATATCAGACTGTCTGCTTTTAAGTTTGAACGAGATAGTAATCTCGTCCAGTTTGGTCAAGAAACACTGAAACGAAAACTTCAATAACATTATAGACTATACAACTTATTTTAGAGAATTGCCTGAAATAGATGCAATAGTTTATTTTATAATTCTAATTTCAGATCCACGGTAGCTAATTCTGCTCTACCGTTTTGAACAAATAACAATTTTATAAATAGAAATTTTATTTTCTCGTCATGAATATAAAACGACTGTTAAATAAAGATGTTCTCGACGGATCAAAGCGAGATTTTTCCCGTTATACACGAAAGTTTATTTATTTATTTCATATAATATCCGAATACAATGGCGTGAGTCTATGTAATTTTATGTTTTACTCGATCTCGTTTTAGCACCTCAGAGCTCTTTTATGTTGAAATACTAAAAACTCAGATTCACGCGTTTCCCCCGACATAATACTTAGCTAAATCGATTTATCACCCTGAAAACTATCTATATAAATCATAACAAATTTTAGAGTTCCTTCGAGCCGTCTTCGAGATCGTCGGTAGAGTAAGGTATTTTAACAGTCCGAATATCTTACTGTTGGCCCTTTTCTCCTATTCAGGAGAAGGTTAAGAAATTTAAAATTTAATTCACCACGCTGCTCCACTGCGGTTTGGTGGACGTTGCTATGAGGCGGTATAGATAAATAAACAATAATTGCTTCTGTAAAGATATTCTATAATTATAGTGTGCTGAATCAGCACGTTTATAATTAGGATAATAGGAAACGGGGTCTGTTTTCTAATATCGATGATTCTGTTTCATGGTGAAATTGAAAATGCTTAATCTGCACGGTGTTTCATGAAATAAAGGAAAGAATATTTTGTAACGCCAGGAGCCTTTTTTATGTACGGTAATAGTTTTAGCTTCCTCAAAGAAAGAAAGAAAGTGAAAAAGCCTTCAAGTAAAATGTCCTTTTGGTCCAGTCGATGGTACTTAAAAAGATGGTACTTAAGCTATTATTCATAAAAAATAGTAAATATATAGGTATTGTAATTGTCAATTACAATACCTCAAACTAGGAAATAAAAATGTCGAATCGTCGATGTAATGATAACATTGTTAATAGTATATTCGCTTACCGATGGTACGAGTATTGTTCCATTTTATTTCCTCGCTGATAAGATACGAGACCATTGAGATCTGATAGTGACGATCATTACAATGGTATCGGTGATGAATCACCAGGCCCGTGACGTCACAAAGCACTTTCGAATAATCAGAAGATTGGATTTAGTTATACTACCTTCGTTTGATATCTTATGTGGCAAGATAGTTCGACGTAACGTAATTATTTAAATGAACTTCAATGTTATGAGTCATATCAACTAATTTGTTATTTTTTTTACGGTGCGGAAAAATCCTACTGACCGTTTAACAGTTTAACGGCCATTGAAACTATCACTAAATTCTTCCAGATGTTTTCACATACGATAATTAGAGCCATGCTTTCATAAAGTGTACTCAATTCATTTACATTAAAGCCGAAGTATTATAAATTTTCTAATCTATTATTATAAATTAGAATATGATGATTTTTTTATATTCTCGTAAATCTTTTTCTTCAACAAAAAATCCCTAATCGAATATTGAATATTTAATGTTGTCGTAAGTTGCCTAAAGTACTAAATATTCTTGAAAGCTGTAAGAATATACGAAACAAAATTAGTCAAGCAATATTCGGAAAAGTTTGGTTAATGGTAAAATTCCAAGTATAACGAATAATACTCGAAAATGTGCTGACGTCACAATCATAGTTCAGTAGCACTGGAAAATCGACCATGGGCAAAATTTTCGGGCGTTTAAAATTGTAGTTCAGTAACTTTTCTGGACGTCTTATTTTATCCTAATTAGTAGTTGTATCTTTTAATATAAACAGATAAGCATAGATAAAGACGAGTGAATTTCATTACCCTACTTGGCTACGCGCTAGTCGAGTTATAAAGTAGTAATTCCAGTCAATGTCAATAACGGGCCATCTGCTCATGGAGTATCTTAAATCTTAATGGACGGCGTGAATTACTTTCATGATGCCAATAACGAAGTGTACATACTTTATAGGCATTGAACAAATTATAAAGTTCTAAAAGTACTCGCGGAAATCTGTTTGCGCCAAACAGAGGCGTAAATTTTGTTGTTTTATGCAAATTGTACTGAAACGAATGTATTATTTTCAGGGAAAAATCTCTACAACAATGAACACGTAGCGATTAAGATGGAGCCTATGAAATCCAAGGCTCCACAATTACATCTAGAGTACCGATTTTACAAACTATTAGGAACGCACGGTAAGTTTACATTACGTTTATTTGTAGTTATATTATTGTACCAAATAGGATTGTAAATGAAAGGATTTTATAAATGTAGTTAAAGAAAGAACTTAAAATGACGTAACAATGAAAAATAATACACATAAAACACTATAAAGTGTTTGATGTTTGTGTAGCTTAAAAACAGATTAAAAGTTGCAACTGAATGTAGACGCGGCCGGTCGTTGTTTACAAGACAAAACTGTTTGTATACATTGCCCGTAGGATTTCATAAGAGAGTAACATTTTTGCCACTAGTAAAGAATGTGTGAGTACACCTGCTTAGATTGAAATAGAACGTTTACCGTAATATCATTGAATAGCTTTCCAGACGTCAATTGTAAACAATCCAATATTATGGTGTTTTATCTTAATAAATTGAAACATCATCTATTTAAGGATACTGTTATAACAATTACATACATTGACAATAGGTAATTTCATGAAAATTATTTTTAATCAGAAAATGTTACAGAGACAATAAATTTTGCTATCCCTAAAGTGCCCAAAATGTCAATAGAAATTATAGATAGTGTTATTGACTAAAATTATTGCTCAGAGGGTATACCAAAAGTTTACTACTTGGGTACTTGTGGCGGCCGCTACAACGCCATGGTCATGGAGTTGCTAGGGCCCTCTTTAGAGGACCTCTTCGTTCACTGCGGGAGAAGGTTCAGACTCAAGACGGTCCTAATGATAGCTATGCAGCTAGTAAGTCGCTATACGATCAATAGATACGCGTTACTCGGACACAACACCGCAACCGATAGTAAAAGTCTATCGCAACATGGTCATGACGCTGTAGGCCTCCACGGGACCTTTACACGTGCATTGCTCCCGTGAGTCATGTATCGGCTTCAGTGTTGTGTCAATAGGTGCGAGCGAGAGCAATGCTACCGTGTTTGTTAAATGTAAGTACTAAATTGTTTATCTCTCTTCCTCTCCTTCCTTCCCTCTTCCCTCCCCGGTCCTACAGCTCCGTCGACAGCGGAAGGTATCCCCGAGGTGTACTACTTCGGGCCCTGTGGTAAATACAATGCGTTGGTCATGGAACTGCTCGGGCCGTCGCTAGAGGATCTCTTCGACCTTTGCGGCCGTCGCTTCTCCTTAAAGACTGTATTGATGATCGCCATGCAGCTGGTAAGTATAGCTATGTATCTTTAATATTTATACAATTCCATCGAATATTCTTAAATTATCAGTATTAGTAGTAGAAATAAGTTACCGAGAGGAAAACTAATCTTCAATAAGGGATAAAGAAGACTATCGAGCTTACTTTATATTTTTGGTTCAACGTAGTTTGATGTCAAAATCCTCTCGAAATGAATGGATTTAAAGACGATTTTCTTTTTGCCTTGAAGTCTTATATCCAAAATAGAAAACACAACTCAAATCTCAAGAATTACTAACCGAATTTTAATAATGTAACTCTGAAGTGTTTAAAAATAGACTGCATCCTGCCGCTACAATATAAATGGGATGCATAAATTGCATGTTTTGTTAAGATTTATCGTTAACGAAATACAATAATAAACATAAGCGTTTGTTGTTTAAATATTTAGCTGTTTATCCGAACTTTCAATGGATAAAGTTTGTCTATTGTTCGAATAGTGCAAAGTGTTACTAATTTGCTTACACAAGTCTTATCGGTCGATGATCATATCGTTACCTCGGTGATCTCTTAGTCACAGTTCTAATACTAGTCTATTATTTACGTAAGACCGACTTCTTTATTGTACAGCCAATAAGAATGTTCACCCGGTTTGTATAACCTAGATTTACCGCTTAAACTGCTAAACTGATTTTGACAATTGAGGTGACGTTTAGACTGGCTTTATGTATACCAAGATTTTTAATTCGAGTCAGTAAAATGACATTTCCAGTGTTGCAGGTTTTTATTCTCAAATAAATAGT
>DVXP01002723.1:0-12282 GCA_018235645.1 Junonia grisea | reverse complement strand
CGAACATTATAACGAGTTCTTAGAAACTTTTTTAAAATAACTTTTTATATTGAACGTTATTCCACGTGAACCGAAGTAGCCTCAGAATCACGTGGCACTAAAATGAATCGGTTATTTGATCACAGCGGTTCGTCCGTAGTCGATTATATTCTGAAATAAGGGTTGCGAGCCAGTAACAACATAAGCAATAATTCAGTACTTTACGGCACCTAGGGTAAGAGTACCTAATTCCGAGGTATTCCAAAAAAAGATTTAATCAATGAAATTATAAGTTTATTTTATTCTCGAAAGGTTATTAAATAAATAATCTTATTAAATTATAGATAACCTAAATAACCTTATTAAATTATAGATTAAGCCGTATTTTCTAATAACTCAATAGCCTTATAGCTATCCTGTAGGAGTTTGTGTGTCCCTAATTAGATTTCTTAAAACGTGAGAGAAGTAATTTGGCTAAGATATAAAAGTGTACGTATTATAAGATACTCTTTCATAGATGTATAGCCAGTGGCGGATTTACTCATAGGCCCGTGAGGCCCGAGCCTAGCCTAGCCTAAAATTCGCTTTTCAGGGGCGGAAAAGTTGGAAATGAGGCGGATGACCTTTTTTTTAGCGAAAATAGTATATTTAAGGTATTCACATAGAGGATATCTAGCTAGGGGCGCCGTATGAATCAGGGCCTAGGGCGCCACTTGTGTTAAATCCGCCACTGGATATAACTAAATTATCAGTCATTCCTCAGAACTCTGCCACTATTATACGATTTAAATTGGTTATTTTAAATTGTATTCAGTAAGTGGACAATATTAGGTTTGCTACAACTAAGTATGCGAGTAAACATAAAAATAATAATGTTGGGAATGAAAAGGGTTTTTTAATGTTTTATTTTAATCATTAAAAACTGTACTTCTCAACTTTAGTGTATGAAAGGCCACTAGGATCGTGGTACTACAAGTATACTAATCTCGAAGACGAAGCAAAGTATAAATCAACTTGACTAGTAAATGTATGTTACTAGCTGACCCGGCGAACTTTGTTCCGTCTTAATGGCAATAAATAAGCATTTTTTTTAAATTTGATACATATCCATACGTCATTACATAGCTGTCACTTGCATTTTGTTAATCCAAGTCTGATTCTTTTTTGTTATACCACGTTTCATGTCAAGTTACACGGGAATGCTTTCGAACGGGATAAAAAGTATCCTATGCCCTTCTCTTGGCTCTAAATTACCTCCCTGCCAATTTTCAGCTAAATCGGTTCAGCCGTTCTTGAGTTATAAGTGGAGTAACTAACACGACTTTCTTTTATATAAGTATATAGATTTTGAATGACTGATACATATTTTGCATGTTAGGATATTTAGATTAATGTGATTGTTTGGATTTAATGTTATAATTTTTGATTCTAGTGCAGTGAACGAAAGTTTTCCACTGCTGTAAATTATGTTAAGTTATAACGATGGTTGTTGTTATTTTCGCACAAAATTTCAACTCTTACATTTGAAATTTTGTGCGAAACAGCGGAAATTTGTTTTATACCTTGTAAGTAATATAACATACTTGCACTTGATATTCTTCCGAACAAGAACAGCAGACACAATTTTAATTGCACCAACGGTTGTTGAAAAAACCTTATCAAATTAAATGATTGAAAAAAAAGATAAACCCTGTCAACATTACAACGAAAAAAGCCATAGAAAATCTATTAACATAAATACGTAAAACTTAACAAAAGGAGACAATTGAAATCGGACGGTGTAAAAAAGTTTTCTTTGTCTAACTCACAAAAGCTTACGATTTCAAATCGTTTCATATAAAAGCCGTCAACCTGACAGTATTGAAATTACTTACAATCACGCTATTTAAACATTACTCTTGTTATACATGCTTATATCCGGTGGAAAAATTGTGTTAAGTGATATTTAGAATTAAAAATGTTCGTTCGAATTAATTTATTATTAAGGATGGCGTGATAAACGTGTGTGAATGACATGTCGGATTTTTCGTTTTGTTTTCAAGTACTGAGGTTCTGTTATTTATCATTTGTTTATCAAATGAGGCTTTATTAATGTTTAAAGATTAATGGTCAAGCTACCATCGTGAGTCAATTTAAGAACTTCTTCTGAAAAGCATTAACACTCTAAAGATCGTAGCTCCGACTTTGTTACCATGACGCCAGAATAATTATAATGAAAAAATAAAATTGAATTAAGAATTTCTTTCTAAGAAACTCATTTTTCTCCATTGTAACATTGCCCAACCCTTTTCCCATAAATTGTCCCAAAACTTTCGAATTCTGCGAATCGCAAAAAATCACCTCCACGAGATCTAATAAATCAGTACAATTTATTATCTCTTACAAAAGTACCGAGAAAATTCCTAATTGGAAACATTCTTTCATCATTGAACAACTTGAATACGGATTGTTTCTTCGAAATTGGTGCCACTCTTATATTCATGACGACACTTTTAGATTTTAGGACATTTTCCGAATTACAGCCAAAAAATGACTTCATGTTTGATTTCGATCACAAAAAGTCGAATCACAATATTCAGATGGAAACTATAGTAATTTTAGTTGTCTTTGCAGTGCGATACAAACGATGTTGCGTATATTTGACCTTGTGTGTCCCAACTCCAGTACGCAGGAGGAGTTGGGGGCAGCATCTGACAAAGATAATGTGGGGATTTTAAATGATTTTTGTTCGCTTCGAGATGAGAAGAAGTTGGTGATATCTACAATGTAAATTTTTAAAACGCAAACATCGGCGTTGTAACTTGGTAGAACGTTTAAGTCCTTTTTTGTTGACGCAGGGTAAATCTTTATAGAAAGCCGACTTTCGGAAAGGGGGATCGCGTTTTATGAGATTGTACTAATTAAAAACTCCGTGTACGATGTACAGTACATAGTCATCGAGCGCGCGCGGACGAAGTATTTATTTGACCTGCTTAAGATGTGTCTTTGTACATATAAAATCTCTTAAGATCAGTTCACGAAAGGGCAATTAGCTACTGCGCCGCGTGTGCTCAACCACTACCATTTACCATTACCATTTACCAGTTACTATTTATCGTTTATCAATATATCTTAAACTCTTTACGTCTTTCGTATTATTTAACCTCGCAATGCTACAGTGTCGGCTTACATCCGACACTTCAGCTAAAAGAAAAAATCACGAAAATTTTGATTTTGACAGCGGTTGCAGATAGTTTGCTTTCGATAAGTTTTTCTTATAAAACAATAAAAATCCCTAATAGTTTTGCCAAAAAAAGTATATCAAAATTATTAACTAAAGCATAATTACTAGTGACAGTGTTATTTAAAGTTTATATGTGTCGGAAATACTAAAAATACGAAATAAATGCAGTGAAACGTTACGTTGTAAATCAGCTGTTCTATGTACCCGCCTACATACCCGTAATACGTATATGCAGTGATAAAATAAAACTTCAAACTTAATTTATTATTATTTATTTCAACGTATTTCACGAGCGAAACAATAAGTGTAAAAATTTACAAGTGTTCTAATATAATAACGTTAAAACTGTAAAAAAGTGTAAAAAAAAAGACAATTACCTTTTATACATTTATGTTTTTTTTGTAAAAATCCGAAATAGATAAAATCTCTGATTTATTCATACTGACAACAACAAACAACAACAATTTAATATATACATATAAACACGATATAAAACACAACTATTCGTAGTATTTGGTCATTTACACGTACATAACAACAACGAAAATGGCAAATAAATGCAGCAGCTGCGGAAAGTTCTTAGCTGCCACCGATAGTGTGAAATGTGTACGCTGCTCCTGTTTATTCCATCGAGCTTGTGTAATAAACTCCAGCCCAGATGCAAGGGTACCAAAATGGATATGTAAGGGCTGTAAGCCGAAGCCGTGTTCTCCTGCTTTAGTTACCGACTCAGCATCCACGCAAGGGGAACATGTGTCATACACCGAACTTCCCCCATCTCTGTCAGGAATTGAAGATCCACATATCGTGAGCTCACTTTTAGACCAAATGAAGCTCCTTCGGGTTGAATTGGCCGCAGTGACGCAAGAGGTGTCTTCGTTTCGGCAGGAGCTCGCGTCATTAAAAGGTGCGTTAAGCGAAGTGGGTAAAAGAGTCGACAGCGTTGAAGCACGATTGACTCAACTTGAGGATAAAGCACCGTGCACCATAACAGAGAGTCATTTAATGGAAGATTTTGCCAAGTTGAAGTCGGATCTTAATGAGCGCGAACAGTCTTGTTTATTAAACGACATCGAGATTTCAGGAATTACAGAACGGAA
Organism: Junonia grisea; assembly: GCA_018235645.1. Classification (NCBI taxonomy): domain Eukaryota; kingdom Metazoa; phylum Arthropoda; class Insecta; order Lepidoptera; family Nymphalidae; genus Junonia; species Junonia grisea. The sequence goes on along the minus strand of DVXP01002723.1, from coordinate 7,980 downwards.
TGAAGAAAATCTACATCATGTTACGGGCCTTATTGCGAGTAAAATCGGAATCACATTGGATGAGCGCGACGTTGTTTACGTTGAGCGCTCAGGACCGCGGCCGGCTTATAATGAAACCGGTGAACGATCTCGCCCGCGCCCTATCGTAGTGCGACTAGCGCGCCGCTCGATTCGCGATCAACTACTGCGAGCGGCGCGCGTGCGACGCGGGGCTGATACAACGGGTCTTGAATTAGACAAGGAACCCAAGCGATTTTATATAAATGAACGTCTGACAAAGTGTAACCGTGCTCTGTTTTATCACGCACGAGAGGAAGGCCGTCGCAATGGGTGGCGTTATGTTTGGACCCGCGACGGGCGAATATATGCCCGTCGGACTAAAGACACTGCGGCTCAAAGGATAAGAACACAAAATGATATATCTAAGGTTTTTGTATCAACACGGGTTTGAACCATAATTTAATTTTGATGATTTTTAAATTATGTATAGTATATTTAATACAAGTATTAGATAGGAAGATATATTTTATACTTTTTATTTTAAAATTGTATTCTGTTAATATTAGTGGGATTGAATTTCGTTTTAAGGTCTTGAGAATAAGATTTCGCAGCAGTGTAATATACAACAACCAGACAGTAAGCATACTGAACCCATATAACTATAAGATACAAGGAGGTACTCTATACTTTGTGTGTTACTTGGTATTATTGATTGGATATTCTAAAATAGTTAATTTGTATTTGATATTCCACCGGTTTACATTAGTTAGCATTCCTCTTAATTATAATTATAAATGATTAGACCACGCAAATTAAAAGTTGGTTTCTTGAATCCATGTTCTTTAGGAACTAATCATGAGGAATTAATAGTCGTAGTAGAAAGACATAACGTGGACGTTCTGGGCCTAAATGAGACTTGGTTAAGGGCCGGAGAGGAAGGCCGTGCTCCTACTATGCCGGGATACAATTTACTGCACATACCTCGCCCACCAAACCTACGCGCACGCGGTGGCGGCGTAGGATTTTATGTCAAAAAAGGTCTGAACGTTCGTACCCTCAGTCACCCTCCATCCCCATGCGTTGAGCAGATGTGGATGTGTTATAAAAGTCGAGGCAAAAATATAGTTATAGGAACGGCATATAGGCCACCGTGGTTGAGCGTACAAACATTTTTTGATGCTTTGTACGAGTCCCTATGCATGTTTACATGGCGGGATCAGCTTATAATCGTTGGAGATTTTAATATTAATTATTTAGACAAAAATAACAAGAACAATAAGTTACTTACTGACTTCTTAAATAATTCAAATCTGACGCAGTACATTAATGAACCAACGCACTTCACAAATCGCAGTGAAACACTTTTAGATTTGTTTTGTACTGATGCAGATGTTTGTCAGGTCTGGGTTGATTATGTCTGCACCTTAAGTAGTCACTCATTTATATCTTGTGAAGTCACTATAACTAGAGATAAATTTACACCAAAAAGATTTTTTTATAGGGACATTACTTCTATGGATCCTAGTGAATTAGACAGATGTCTTGCACTTGTGAACTGGGACTGTATTGCCGAACTGCAGAGCATCGATGACATGGTAGGGCAATTTAATGCAGAGATACGACGTATTTATGACACACTTGCACCTCTTAAATGCTTACACTGTAAATATCGTCATTATCCCTGGATCACATCTATTATTAAGTTTATGATGAGGTTACGGGATAGTGCGCATATAAGAGCGCGTAAAAGTAGAATAGACGCGCACGTTAATTACTATAAAGATTTAAAAAATTTAGTTCGTGTTTCAATTAAAAACGAAAAAAAGGCTTATTTCGAAACTTTTGTCAATCAAAATTTAAAAAACGCAAAAATTCTCTGGAAGCATATTAAATATAATGTCGACTTCAATAGAAAAAGTGATCTGATGCTACCAGAACAGTTACGTGATCCAAATGACCTTAATAATTTTTTCCTTGCAATTCCCGGTAGTCCAAATGCGGATCGATTAGGTATTGAATATTTTCAACGTAACAAATTTGGAGACGTAAGCTTTAGCTTGAACACAGTAACTGAAACCGAAATTTTTAAAATTATTAAGACATTAACTTCTAATGCAATTGGCGTAGACGGAATCTCTCTTGACATGATATTGCCCACCCTGCAATATACAATAAAGGTAATTACTAAAATCATCAACTCCTCTATAAAAACGTCTAAATTTCCAGATCTTTGGCGCAAAGCTATCGTGAGACCCATACCTAAAATCGATACACCTTTAGAGTTTAAAGATTTGCGTCCAATAAGCATTCTACCATGTTTGTCCAAGATTCTTGAAAAAGTTGTATGTAATCAACTTAGAGACTTTTTAGAATTGAACAACATCTTGCCAGATAAACAATCAGGATTTAGGAAAAGTCGAGGAACCACGACTGCTTTAGCAAACGTTATCGATGACATGTTATCTGCTCGGGACAGGGGGGAGGGTACTATACTAGTACTGCTGGACTACTCTCGTGCGTTTGACACCATAAACATTCCATTATTAATATCAAAACTATCATATTATGGATTCGACGATAATACTGTGCGATGGTTTGAGAGCTATATGAGTTACCGCAGCCAATACGTGGAGATAACGTTAGAAGATGGGAGTGTTGCTAAATCTGACGTAAGTCAGGTAAACAGAGGAGTACCACAAGGCTCAATCCTAGGACCAATTTTATTTACGATTTATACAACTGATATTGTAAAACAAATAAATCACTGCAACTATCACCTGTATGCTGATGACCTACAGTTGTATATCTCATTTAAGCCATGTGAGACACAAGCAGCATTGCAACACCTTAACCAAGATTTGGAACGTATAGCTCGTTGGTCAAACTCAAACACGCTAGAAATTAACCCTAATAAAACTAAATATATGGTACTTGGTACAGAGCGGCAAATCCAAATTATAAGTAACTATGATCCATATCTTGAAATCAAAGGTGAACGCATACAGAGAGTATCTGAAGCGCGCAACCTAGGTGTTTTGTTTGATGAGGACCTACGTTTTGAAAAACACGTAAATAATATTGCCAAAAATTGTTTTTATAGGTTAAAAATTCTTTACAATATTAGAGACTCCATTTCTACTAAAGTACGCATTAGACTTTGTGAGGCTTTAGTTCTGTCTAAATTTAATTACGCAGATGTAGTTATAGGGCCTCGTCTACTTGAGCGTACCAAAAAAGTCATCCAGCGGGTCCAGAACGCCTGCGCTCGCTACTGCTTTAATATACCGCCGCGTACACATGTCACACCATATTTAAATAATGCTAACATCCTAAAAATGAATTATCGTATGCAACTACATTTCGCTACATTACTTTTTGGTACTGTAAAATACCAGGTTCCACCTTACCTCTATCATAAACTACAATGGTTAGGAAATAATGATAGGGAGCATGTGACAAGAGCGTCATTGATTAAACTTAGAATGCCAATACATAGAACGGTGAGTTTTCGAGGAAGCTTTAGGTTCTGCGCCACCAAGTGTTGGAATGACCTGCCTCCTCCCCTTCGTAACCTGAAAACAATAACAAATTTCAGATATAGGTATAAATTATATTTATTAGAAAAACAAAAAAGATCGTAATTTAATCATTATTTACTATTAATATTCAACATTTTAATATTAAAATTTTTTTTTTGCTGATATATTGTATACATTTATTTATTTATTTTGGTTCCCGAACAATGAGTAACATATGGATGTATCTACTTATGTATGTATGTATATGTATATAATAATGTATATACATATAATAATATATATGTTTTAACAGTATAATATTATTACATATTAAAATAGATTTCATGATGCGAACCTGTCTGTTTGCGGTCCGAAAACAATAGGCTAGGTTCTGGTCAACGCTTGGCGAACTCATCCCTTGACTTTGGCTTCCTCGTACACTTGTATGGTTTTCTAGTTATGTCACTTTAAGCTTCTATTCTCTTTTTACTACTATGTACATTTAATATCTTTAGCCTAAAAATAAAGGGCAAGATAATTGTATTTCTAATGTCAATCTTTGACTATAAATACATAAATTGCACAGTTTAAAATTGTACCTTATCTTTAGATTTAAATAAATATAATTAAGTCAATATTATAAAAACAAATTAAAGAATGCTATAATTATATATAATTTCTTACCTGAAAATGTTTTGTCCATCTTTTAAATTCCTTGAGACAATATGTTATTTACGTCACTATTTGCGTTTGTTTTATTGTCCGCGAATGTGGGACGAGCGAGCTGCACGTTGTAAATAAGGTGTTAGCTGTCAGGTGCAACAGCCAGTACTAAATAAAACCTGATATCTGTAATATTTTTATAACTATTATTTATCTACGCCTTATGCCGTGCGCCCGCGCGCCCCGCCTGACACGCCCCTTGCCGCTACGCGGTGGCGCGACAATAATATTTATGTTCTTATTTGTACTTAGTTGATTTTATTGCTTATTTTTTTCTGCTTTTATTATTTATTAATTTTTTAATGTTTTTTTTTAATGACATCTTCTGTCTGTTACGGCTGTCAGTAATGACATTAGGAGGCCACTGAAAATCAGTGTAGAAGCAAACATGTTTCTACGTATACTGAGTGGTCTCCTTTTGGTTGAATTGCACTGCTGCACACTTATTATACCTACTAACATTTCTATGTTTTTATTTTTATTATGTTTTTCATTTTTGTTTACTGTATAATTTTTTGTACCTCATAGGATAAGTGTCCTTTTGTTCTTTTTTAGTTATTTTACATTTTGTGTTTGTAGTAGTGTAATTTATATAGCCAATAAAAATTATTATTATTATTATTATTATTATTATAAATCTTCAAAAAGTTGAGGATTACCGTGCGAAGCCGGACCGGTCTGCTAGTATTACATAAGTTATGTCTAAAGCAGTCGTAACAGCCTGTAAAGTAAGGGCGTTCTCTCCTATTAAGGAGAATGTTAAGTTTCATCCACCATGCACTATTACTCCAGCGGGGCGAATAAACATGTGTCAGAATTTGTATCTAGATGTAAAGCCAACTCACCGGTGATACAAAGTAGGCACCGCGTATCAGAGACGCGAGGAACGCGACTAGGTACAGCATCTTCTGTGTGGTCACTTTGCAGGCTCTCAGGAACGTGGGCGCCTTCAGGCGCCTGTATTCCGTGACCACGCAGATCGTCAGCTGGACTGCGCACACGAATGCTACCAGGAGGAACACGCCACCAATGCCTGGAAAGACAAAACAATTGACATTAAAACATATTTAATTATTAAATCAAAACTTGCGATTAAATTATATTTCTGAATGTAAAACTACCAAATGCTATTGTAGACTTTCTCCAATCATTTCAAAACATTTCCTACAGGATTTAACTAAATAATCAACAGCAGCAGGCACTCGTTCTCCGAATACCGTAGCACGTATAAGATGGTACCTTCCATAACCTCGCCCGCTGCAGCTGAGGCTGACATCATCACTTTAGTTATCCTAAAGAATTATTAGCTCAGCCCCTGCGCTATTAGCCTAAGTCCTCGGCGCCAAGTCAATTTCCCCGAAACTATTCCCTTGGCCGTTGCAGCCTACCTACCTTCTATATACCCTATAGAATCCATAGTCTAACCAGCTACGATACTCACAGGCGTGGTACGGCATATTAGGGCCGGCGCACTCGTCCCCCGAGTACCGGATCTCGCACAGGCAGGTCCCGTTCATGCAGTCGCCCCGGCCGCTGCAGCCGAGCGCGCAGCCAGCGCCTCTGGTCGCCGCCGACATCACCGCGTCAGCGTAGTACGCTAACAACGAACGCATCGTACATCTAGCGACGGCCACCGCCGCTGGTGGGTGCTGGAAAGATAGGAAAGATTGTGTTAGAAAAGCCATATTGTGACAAGACATTAACTCGTACTCGTAAATGCTCGTAAATTAAATTCAATATCATTGTTGCTCGAAACAGACAGGCAATTTTTATGTTTTTTCGGATATATGCTATTATAACTCACATTATGTGAAAATATCAACCGGATATCTGTCAAAATTAAAAAGATACAGGTCTAAAAGTGCAGTTATACAAACGGACAGACGGACAAACTATGATCAGAAGATGGAAGGCACAGAATATAGAAAAATTCTATGTCTGTCTATTGACATGTCTATTGTCTACTATTGTTTACTGCGGCTATTCTTCTTACAATTTTAAAATAAACTGTTTTCAAAATTATGTTTCTTTTGGTTGGCCGATTAAACTCATGCAAACTAACATTTTGAATAACAATCGTTTTGTAACGTTCATCTAAATTCAAACCATACGATCTATTGAATGGACATTCAAATAAACGGATTATCTTAAAATTCAAACGTCGTACATAAGATAAAACATTTCGCGCCAACAGCCCATTTAAACCGGAAGTCCAGCTTGGCGGAAATAGATTCCACTTCACGGCCACTTTGCGATTTTATATGGTAATTAATGTCACCGAATTGCTTGTTAAAACAGGGTTTTAAATGTTTACAGCTTTATTATTATATTATAACCTTTTTAGTTTATAAAGTTTACTAACTTAAATATTTGCTTATAACAGTACTTCCTAGAACCTTCCTTCTCCCTAATAGGGGAAGAGGCTTATGCCCAGCAGTGGGACATGTACAGACTGTTACGTTACTTTACTACTAACTTAATATACACAAAACTAAAATTGTTGCCTAAGTGTAGTTTGTATTATTTTATTTACTTTCCAATCTAAGGATCTTGACGTACAGAGATAACACGAGAAATAATCACACCTTAAAATTAATTACTTTTAAAGTACAAGTTATAAATGCATATCATAGTGTTGCAACAATATTTTAGATAACTCCGTCAAATTCAAACAACCACCATTACTGGCAAAGATCCTTCCAATAGATATGAGTTACATTATGTACTACACATATGTATAAATACATTTGGCATTGTATTATAATTGTTGTCATAGAAAAGTACACAATATCCCAAGAGAACCGTACGTACGTAACATCTCTCGTAATTTTTGGAAAAACTATTTTTTTTTTCCTAACCAGGAATTAACCCGTAATTTTTTAATCAATAAGGTATCCTGTATTATTGCACCATATAATAATTGTGTTACAAATGATAATTAACTTCTAGGAACTTGTACTGATACACAACAAAATAAAAGAACCTTTTATTACAGAATGCATTATTTTTTATTGCTTTAATGAAACCTCTCATTATATTAAACCCATGCAAAACGCGGGGGGACTGTTGGTAATAATAATAAATGAATTAATTAGTTACGATGAAATATTACAATCAAGTCATCAAATGAATTCAATTTACCAAGAATATAAATAATAGCTTTCCGAGGAAACCTATTTTCAATTTTATATTTCGCTCAAGTATATTTTGCATAGAAACGTATTTAAACTCTTTAACCCTTTAGAAGTGCAATTTAATAAAATTATACTACCCGTAAGTTGACGAGAAATATTCCTGCCAAATTACAAGCCTCTTAGTGTTTTGATACTGTACCAACGATGGTAAATCTCTATTATAATATACTACAGATAAAACAAATCCACCATAACAGTGACTCACCACCATACCTCTGCTCCAGAGATACAATGTTGAGTCACTGATGTGCTTTTTATTTATCATCAATATCGGCTTATATCTATACTAATCTAAAATAGTAATCAAAATATGTACATGAGATTTACCACGATGTATGACTCATCCCGAAAAAGTAACCTAAGTATATCGTTAGGGAATGGTTAGGTAGTAGGTAGTGTTCCGGAGGGTACCGGAGGCCCAATTCCCCACTCCTTCCCAACTAATTTTCCATCCATTCCCCCTCCATACCCCTAAAAGGCCGGCAACGCATTTTGTAACTCCTTTGGTGTTGCAAATGTCCATGGGCGACAGCATTCACTTTCCA
>DVXP01002722.1:0-12284 GCA_018235645.1 Junonia grisea | reverse complement strand
CATACATACATACATACATACATACATACATACATACATACATACATACATACATACATACATACATACATACATCCTGAGCTAATAAAAGTGTTAAAAAGTGAACTGATTTCAACTAAAAAGAAACAAATAACTTTTTTTATAAAATATTTTTGTCATTTAGTTTACTTTTGTTTTTGATTTTGATTTGAAGTAACTTTATTTAAAAAAGAAGTTATTTATTCCAGGGTAGAAAACTTCTAATACGACTACTACTAATAACTAATCTTCCAACTTTACATCTGCAAAATTTCGTGGAAATTCTGGCGAAATGATAGCGGAACAAACGATAGCAAACAAACAAACTCATTATCGCATTTACGTATAATAATGTGCAATTACACTAAAATAGTTTAAAAATATCGTTACCTTTAATTCGTCCTTTAATATTTAGTTGTAACTGCTAATTTATCATTAAGCTCAATTAAAAGTGCATATACGTACACAAATTCCTCGGAAAAGGTTGTAAAGATGTGCTTATAGCTTCTTAGGAATTATTACTTCTGCTTATTCCGGGACAAAAACGAGTGCATTACCGACCGACCTTCACGTGAAGCGAGCCTTTACTAGGTCGAACTACATGTTCACCAATTACATTAAAATGTTCCTTAATGGCACAAAAGATCTCAATGGAATGTATTTAAAAGCACGATCAGTTTGCAAATAATAAAAAACACGGGTAATTTGAATTCTTACACTTTCGCAGATAAATATATAAAATGTCTAATCTTCTTATGTTTAACGAGTTAATGTAATCTCAATAAATATGTAAAACAATTTCTTATCGTTATGTACAAGTGTTCGGCTCTAGCTACCTTTCACTGCACTATATTTAGCAAGAATGATTGAAACCCATGTACCTATAGAGATTTGTTCGACTCCTGCCGGCGCGCTGGCCGCTCTCCTATTGATTGATAGGTAAATTGCGGGAGGCCGGCATACTGATCATTTCGCGGTAATTAAATCGGCTAGGAACGTAATCGCATGACCGGAGCCAATTACTTGCCGTTGCCTAGGCGCAGGCTGATCGTGTGAGGTACCTAATATTGTTATTATTGCGTAAAACGCGAGCGTGCTTCGTGCGCGATTTTCCGCAATATTCTTTTCTATTTCCATGTACCTACCTGCACTAAATGTTCATTAAATGGTTATAAATTCTTATTATTTCGTTTAATAATAGTAATTATTTTAAAAGACTAATAATAAATATTATACATACTCATCTTGTTATAATAAACTATTACATTGTCAATAGATAATGAAAAACTTATTTATATAACGCAATAAAAATCAATAATGACTTATCGACACCTCGGTTTTTTCTTCGGTTACGAGACCAAAATGTATAATTAATCATCGGACGCGAGCGAGGACGTGAGAGTACAAACAGCACAATACGTACCCAAAACGTCAGTTAATAAATTTCCAAACAACAGTCATTTATGGGCGCTTAAAGTCATTACACGGTGCGTCTACAAAGAAGGACAAGATGTTTTAAGCGACGCAGAAAGGCCCGAATTCGGTTGATTAAATTTGTATTAAAAGCGACTCTTTATATTGGTTGGCGCTAACCGTCAGGGAAACGCCTCGTCATTCACCTAATAGATCAAAATCTTTAACGGCAAAGTGGTCTGGATAGCCCGGGCTCATAGAACTTAACGCGTGTGTTAACGATGCCTGATTCGGTGATTGATCGACTTTTTGTACAAAAATTAACTAGACAGCTCGCTTCTGCAGAAGCTATTAATAAATTCGAAACTAGAGTTCCCTCATTCTTTTTTATTATGTTTTTGCGTAGGAATCAATTCAGGCCTAAATACCTTGTGCCTGTTTGGTGCTAAATTGGTTACTTAAATGTATTCAAAGAGATATAACTTTAACAAGCTAGGTTCACAACTTCATGAAAAAAGACTTTTCAAATAAACCCATAGTTTGTTAACTAAACGAATTTAAAATGAAAAGAATTAAAAGAAATAATACAAAACAATAAACATATGCATTACTAATTAAAATCAACATGCAACATTTACAGTTATCTGATTTAATAATTTTATAAATGTTAATGTTGCATTACATATTTATTATTATTATCATTGTAATTAATTAATACAACACGTCTTAAATTTACTTTAATAGATTATAGCTTGTTTAGTGGACACATAAATAAATACATATATAATTATTTTATTCAACAAGTATGTAATTAACCAATATAATCATATTTGATATATTTTTTTTAGATTTTATGATAATATTGTTTCATATCTTTTAGGCGGGCTTTAGGATTACCTGAATATTTTATGCATGAAAGTATATCAAGTGCATGATTATAAATTCAACACCAAGGACAATCACTACTAACAAAATCCTGACAAAACATCAAAGGTTTAACAATGTCCCCATCGTATCATTACTATATCATTGTTAACTAGAAATAACATTCCATCGACGGCAAAGATCATTAAATATTCAAATTAGCCACGGGAATTGGAACGGAACAAGAAAAAGTATAGTTTGTGAAGCAAGAATGTCAACCCCGGTAATTCAATTTTGATTATAGGACCAATGCCTAAATACGGCTTCATTACTCGCAGCGGCGATCCGCAGACAATCTTCTTAAGTAGCTATCATTAACTTCAACAACGTTTTAGAATATCGAAATAAAATGACAGGCTTAATCCTAAATTACTCACTCTGTGATTTCGGGTTTTGTTCATAGCAAATTGGACGTAGTACTAAGCGGAAAGTCTAGTACTTTAGTTTTCTCGTTGACCTATATCAACTAATAGTACAATAATTACAAGAAAATCGTTCTACAACAACTGGTTTTATGCTGTAAGATGTTTGTTTTGATTGAAAGGTTATTTATGCGTACCCATTTTCAGAGAGCGGCGTTGTTTAGGCTAGATAATAACGTTTGAGCTAAGGCTAGGTGGCTATGTTAAATACGTAAGTGGTTTTACATGACGGCCCTGGGCGGATCTCAGCGGGCTTCCGTGGGAACCCGACACGTGACGTTACGAAATCACCACGGGCTGAAATTGATTGACAATACACTCCGTTATATTTTGTTGTGTTAGATTAATTTGATAATTTATTTTGCTAGATGTATTTATGTTGTTAAGTCTATTTCGTAAATTGTTGGTTAATTTTATTGACAACGTTTGGCAGGAAAATGATAGAATATTTTCCTTTTTTTCAAATTTTTACATTATTATAAAAAACATAGTGTTATTAACGTAGAAATTTGTAACCGAAAAAATAATTGCAGATTTAAATCTTAAAGTATGATAGCAATAATTGGCATTGGTTATGTGAATACAAATAACATTTAGTAGTTTAACATTACTAAAAAATTTGGGCACGTTATTCATTCGATTTTAAACAGATATTTATTATGAATGCCTACCTACTCTGATTCAACTATATCACATTCTAGAAATCACTCAAACATTTCATAAGTGCGAGTGTGGTACAAAGTGCGTATCATGATTATACAGCGGTCGACGCACGCACCGTTGCTTTTGAAATCGTCCTTTCACGACTCTTGAGCAAACACAAAGTGAGCATGTGTCCTAATTGTATAGCTCACCAATCTAATTCTACAAATGAAATAACCGCTACAACGACAGCTCATGCTCCGCTAACAACTCGCTATGATATTACACCACGCTAATTGACGGCGTATTGCTATTACAATTATTAAAGGACATTTTATTTCCTAGCAGCTGAAGTATGCGCAGTTAAAGTCATTACATTAAACGCCAGCTGAGCCGCGAGTTTACATATTTGCATTTTCAAAGGAAGCGGAGCAATAATAATAATAATAATTTGGAATCGGTAACGAGATTGCGATCATCTCGAAAGCATCGATAATTACAAAGAAAAGGATTAAATAAATGATTATTAATGCGAGGGATCATCGATATTGAGATAGTTTGACATGTAGCCCGCATCGGCCGGGGCGCTCGCGGCGTCGTCGCGGACGCAGTGGTTCGCAGCCCGGTGGCTTATAATTAACACGCTGCAAGTTTTATGAACCGATTAGGATCTAAGCTTTCGTCAATAGCAGCTCTGTCGAGAATCCAGCGATTGCTTATCGTTGATTAATAGCAATTGAGATTTTTACCGCAACCGTGTTATTAGGACAGAGTTAAATACAAACCGTGCTGCGTCGATTTCGACAAATCAACGAATGATCACTGAGAGATATGATATATGTTATTATCTATTCGCATCTTAAAGGAGAAGCTCCTCGGCCCAAATGGCATTCAACTTTTATGTTTTATTATGCAACAAGCAACAAATAAAATACTTTAAATTTCGTTTAGCATTTAGTGAACGTGCAATCAGAATGATACGTATTGCCAATATGTTATCAGGCGTATCTATGATAGCATTCAGTTCGAACGTAATACGTATTGATCATTCTAGGCGGGCGGTGAAGTAATTATAGCAAATAACTTAGTTGCAGGCAATAACGGGCTCGGGGCGATTCGCTAGAGATATCTGTATAAATCAATAGTGCGATGAAGAGTGGCCCGGACTCCATTAATAATAAACGTACTAATTACAGTGGAAGCGATACCCGGCAGGTAGGTCACTTTATCGATGATTACCTATCTTCTTGCTTTTACGACACTCTTGAGAAAAATATTGTTGCATCTTATAATTAATATAAATAAACTTATTTTTAATGACCTTTAAAAGATTGAAATTAATTAATTAATCTGTTGCAAATACGCTGGTATAGGAAGTAAACCTATTACTCGGGCAGTACTTTCATTCAATCAAAACTTTAATACTTACTAAGTTTTTGATATTGACGTAAGTATTTATATAAATTAATGTGTTTCAAATATTTAAAATTTCTTCACAAAACCAATTAAAAATTGCTATTCTCATAAATTTTACAACATGACATTCCACAAGTACAAGCTTACCAAGCAGCTTGGTAACAGCACCTTGCTGGGACAGGACGTGATGCGCGATGTCGTAGTGCCGCAAGCCGAAGCGGGACAGCTCCAACAGCCGCTGCTGCGACAGCAGGGACGATAGTGGGTGGGATGCTGCGCCCGGATACAACGGCGTGCCCGAACCGCCGCCAGATGAGGACGGGGATACTGGTACTGGAAAAAAATATTGAAGTTAAAGTGAATTGTAAGACATTTCTACATATACAATCTAATTATCCTATGATTAGAAATCGCATTATATGCATATTCGAATTTCTCAGCCATTTTCTACTACAACTACTGTGATGACCTATGGGATGCTTGACGACCTTTGTTTTGGTCACCACTGAAGACGATTTACAATTTGTCTATAAACGTAACAAAAACTTTTTATGTTGCATATAATCCAGTCTCTACTTATGATAATGTGTATTATCAAGTCTAAAATAAAAAAATAGTAGTGTAACGTAACTTAATTTAAGTTAAATAGCAGAATTCTTTTATTAAGTCGGAAATATTGTATGCATGAGTAGCACCTACCAAAATTGAATTCTTACTATTATTACGTAAATAACAAACATTAAAATTAACAAGTATAATTTCAAATAAAATAATTGAAATAATATTTAATGTAGGAATAGCGCATTAATCGTTATTTTTTAATGTTTTCACGTGGATGCAAAATTAGTCCATACCTGTACATATATACTCTAAGGTTATTAAATTAATCAAAAAGGCAGACTTTGAAAAAATAATAAGAGTAATTACATGTAAGCAAAAGTTTAAAATAAAAATATGCATAAAAAAGGGTCTATTAATTGGCGTCGTGAACTCGTGAATAGTTTAAAGACAAATCTTTTTTTATCTATTTCTCATAATTGCCATGCCTCTAGGCATTGGACCTTTTGATTGTGAGCTAATGAGTGATCATTTCGTACAATTTAAATTCATTTTGTGTCAAAGGACTAGCAACTAGTTTTATTAAAAGCGACTGTCATGATAAAGATAGTCCATCGCTAACCGTGAGAAAGTTCCCTTTGTGCAATCACTACCCGTTATAACAGACTACGGTGTTACGTGCCCTATAATATGCATAACCGATTTTAAAAATGATATTGAAATTCAACTGATAATACACTTTTTATGCGGAACGGAATCACAGTTAGTACGTTCAGGTAAAACCGCTAATAAAATTTTATCCACAAACTGGTCCGTTCAAACGAGCCAGTAAAATGTTTCTTTGGCGTTTAAGGTATCGCTTTCGCAACGGTTATACGTATAATATACCCGGGCAATTTGTCGTTAACTGCGTCCTGATATGCTAAAGGCCGATCGTAACAATGCTTTCTTATGAACACATCGTAACACATTCAATTATAAATTAAGCTATTAACTTAATATACTATAATTTGTTTATCAGGTTAAGCATCGAAATTAATGCGAGTGGCATAACTTGTTCATAACTTTACACTTTTTATTAGCGAGTCCATAAGGCGATTTCATCAAGAAAGGTAAGACCGAGCTTACGTTTCGTGTTTGCGAAAATAACTCTTGCTGCTTTCTATTAAGAATTAAATTCCACCGCGCCTCATCGATCGATCGAACACTCGGAATCGGACTTCGACGTATAATTTCTGGTGTAATCGCTTCAATAATGGGAGAAAAAAGTGATATTATCTGCCCACGGTCAATAAATTAACACCGTTTAGAGCAAAAATGTAGAGTCTTAGTGTCGCTACTATTATAAATAAGGAGAGTCCGTCGAGGTTTAGAGATCGTTCGTGTCAGTGAGTGCGTGTATATGTTTTTATTTGGGTGCGTGAGCAGTGAGGCCTTATTAAAATATTTCGAGTGGAAACTGGAAGGACCACTTAGTGGTGCGCGGGAGTTTCACGCCTGAGCTGATACAACATTAAGTCGACAAGATAGCTTATTTGTGCTTTGCTGAGGATTAGGGCCAATAAATCACTGATTAGAATGTATTGACTGGCAGTAACTCCGGCGCACGGTTCTCTCTTTTATTTATTGACCGATAAGTTTTTTTGGGTTTTATGACTTCATTATTCTATTTCCATTACCGCAGTTACGAGAGCTGTTTATTTAATTAACGACTAATGCAAATTATACATCGCTTATCTTTTACACATTGATCATAAACGAGACGGATCTTTAATTAATTATTCAAAATTAGAGGTCGGTTGACAGGTTTTGACGTGCTTAACACGAGCAATAACATTTTTTTAATAAGTCAAAGTGATGATTATAGATAAAGAAAAGAATTTAGTATTAATATTACATGTGAAGATTATAGATAACTTGGCTTTCATAAAATTCTCGGAAACAGATTAATTTTAGAATCTCATATTTAACTAACGAGAAGAAAGTGCGTTCATATCAACTCAAAAGATTCTAATACATGATTTAAAGTTACTAACTTTTATCACATTACGATATATTCTAAAACTATACTAACCAAACCGCCAACTTAAAGATCAAAAGAACAAAATCGATGAAGGGAAGTATTTCTTATGATATTACAATTCTTTGCGATATAACTTTATTAAACAAATACTATCAACTTGGAACACCACGCAGGTGTTCGTACATGCAAAATAATGCGTAGGGGAGCGTTACCACACCGCGTTCGTTCAAACACGAACCGTTTAAATGAAAAAAAGAAACAATGTCTTACCACTGGGTTTCGCGACTATTAATGTCATCATGCAGCGTAAAATTGCCACGTTTTGTGTAAATTTTAATGTAAGATCGAAAGTACAGTTAAATACAGCTTTATAAACGCAAATAACCATCCAACAACTCATGTGTTGAATTGCTTAAAGATTCAAAAGAATTATGGAGATTGAGAGTAATAAACACTGTTTAACCCGATTTGGTTTTCAAATTAGGTATATTTGATTCGTCTTAAATTGACCATAAACCGATTTTTATTTTAGAGTTGTCATTACTAATGATTTTTGCTTTATTCCAAATACATATATACATATTAGAAATTTATAGGTATCTACTATAACTATATACATTTTTAAGGGTTTTCGTAACTCGTAACTTTATTTTTATGTTTTTGGTCACAATACATAATTTCCATTAAATAAAATATTCGAACAATATAATTAGAAGACTGAATTGAATATTAATTACACATTTGTATTATTTTTAAATATAACTTAACAAGTATGAAAGTTAAAACATATAAAAGTGTACCTATTTTAATATATCGCTAAAAATCATTCAAAACCATCCGATAATGGAAATAGTATTGAATTATGGAAATGCTTGAAGCTTAAGTGAATCAACGAACGTGGTATTTGGCTTGTTCCGACCGTTGCATTGCATATTCAATGCAGACGATCAGGATTTAATAGTTAGTTCTGAACTCAGGCAACATGGAACAGCGGAAGTAAGCTTTTAAATAAATAAGTCAAATGGGACTGCCTACCGCGCTGTTATCTTTTTTGTAATACTGTGAAAGAAAAATACAGTTTTTACTAATTCACTCGCGATACATACGAATTTTACAAATATTGGTGAATCTTTTGAATTATAATATAAACACATATTTACGAAGTTATGCTATATTAACTACAATTATTTACTATTGAATGTGCTTCAATAATGTCAAAAATTGTGTTCTTACTAACGAAATTGCGGTTTTTAGAAAAAAAAATGTGAAATCATTTGAGTATTAGTACTTAACTATGAGCAAATATGGCATATTATTTGATTATGCAAATTATTTCAAAGACAAAATCCGTATAAATCTCAAAAATTAAATAAAATCATACCAAATACATACCTACATAGATTCCTAGAAAATATTGTTATATGTTAATAACACTTAATTGCCGACACCATTAAAAATAACTACAAGTTATAGCTTAAATGAAGACTTTAAATGACTTCGACTCATGCACGCAATAAAATTATCTATATTCATAAACATATTTTTAACATGTGCACTAACATTTAAAACGGTAAAAATCTCAAATATAATTAATTATCTGATACATGAATAAAACATATCGAAACTATGCTATCGTTTACGCTCATAAAAGTCAAAAAGATTTAAGATATCTTCATTCGAATATTTGCGTCGTGTTATAACTTAACAAGATCAATTTAGTTGCTGCTTTCGAAAAGGAAAATTTTATTGATTTCGCAAAATTCCAAAACTAACATTTAACCAATTCCAACTATTGATAGAATCGTTAAAATGTTATGGTCACTTGGCCTGTGGAATTTTATTTTTTATGTTTTACATCATACGAATATTTTATTTAAAATGCCTAATCCTAAAGGAAAATTTCCTTAAACAGAAAATGAAAATTCAAAGTTCGACTAACTTGCGTCACCCGTCACAGTGTGTACAAGTGTTTAGAGTTTATTCATGAATGCGGCGAGTGAATGTTTTAGCCGGTTTAACACCCCATTAATATTTTGTGGCGTTTGTCTACTAATTAACCAGCATCGTTTCAGTTATCAAAGCCAGCTGATTATGCGTGATCACCATTTAAATGTTAATTAGATTTATTACTACACCTGATCAAACCTCCTTCGTTAGGCTACGAATAAAGCGAACCGCTAATGTGTTACGCTACCAAAGAATTTCATATCATTTACATTTTTATATTTGCCCTTATAATATACAAAAGTTATGAATTGTAAAATCAATTCATGAAATATCATTCCGTTATCATTATGTCGTTATTAAAAAATATATATAATTAGTTCGATTAAGTATTCATAATGAAATATCGTTATCGGAAATTATATAATCTTTAGGTGTTAAATAAAATTATATAAGCAGTAATAGGGTCATTAAATTTGGTAGATATTTCAATTAACTGCGTAGGCAAGCAAATGATGTGAATGTAGTACTTTTAACTAACTTTTGGTTTTCAAATGAATCTAATTACATATTTATGTAAATACTTTATTAAAACCTGGCTATTATTAATAACAACCAGAGACATGGTTTTCTTAGCAAACAATAATTTCAAATAAGGTAAAGATCTAGTTCAACATAATTTAGTTAGGATGACACTGTCAGCATAAGGTTTCTATTAGATCTTCGTCAACGTAACGCGGTAGGTGTTACTTACACAATATTAGACTATGTAAAACCTAAATATTCAAAGTTATTTTAAATGTTTAATTTTAGTCGTTCAAACTTACTATTAAAGTACTATAAATTATTATTATTTATTAGAATGGCCCGATATTTATTATTGCTTCAAAACTCACAGTTATTTTATCATTTGTGATTATATAACTGATATTTTATATTTGAGCCAAATCCTTGGCTAATATCATACTTGAAGTTGATTTTCCATCGATTACTCAGGCTTCGCAGTCAAAACAAAACCCTTGTAATTTTGCTATATCCGTTCGTCTATACAAGTAAATCTAACCGAGAACCTCATGCAGTAAATTCTTTAAAAGTTTTTGGTGATATCGGGGAGATCCCTAAGTCGTAACGTGTATAGATTTTTTTTTTGTTGGAACAAATTATTTTTAAGAATCATTTTTATCTTCTCCATAAACAACTACCGGATCTCACAAGCGCATGGCTTGAAATACCCTTGTGAGCACGTGCTCATTTTATCATAGCCAAAACAGCCTACCCACCCATTTACTTTAAAAATTCGTTTTAAAATATAAGTTCAAATTAAATATTCTTTCGACAATTTTTTGAGAAAAAAAGTGTGAGAGATCCATTTATAACTTGCTAGTTATCATTAATCGTTTACATTCTCTTAAAACGTGATAATATGTAGAGTTACCAGATTTTACTTCAGTAGGTACCTCCTACATTATTTAAAGATAACGCTACAATTTTCTTGTCGATACTTATTTAATTAAATTCAACAAATTCAAAATGCAAAATAAAAATAAAATTATGATGCAACAAAATCTCCGGTTGATAGAGAGTATATTTTTTTTCCTTTACATTAATTGAGTGCTTTTTACGTGTTATCGAAATGCCTTCATGTTTTTTTTCCTCATTTTATAGTTTTTAAATCACATTAAAATACGTAATCACATTAATTAAGAAAGGAAGTTATCTAGAAAGGAAGAAATTAATAATTTCTATTTGCGAATCTTTGGCGCCATTTAGACTAAATAATTTAAATAATATTTTATTTAAGATTCTTTTTTTTATATGCCATACATTTTTTTATATTTATATTATAAAACTATTTTCATTTCCTTTACAAAATATCATCAATTATTTCAAATGAACCCAAAAGAAGTATGCAGGTTATTTCTATTTTTAATATTGTAGATCTGATTGTGCATACCTTCTTCAGTCCATTGGCTACATTTTCAGAATCGTTAAGCTGAACGAATACGACGTAATTATACTTGGAAGTTATAAAATAGGAAATGAACGTTAACATGGAGGAGCCTTTATTCCTTCATTAAATTGTAATAATTATAAATGTACAAATTGTGTTTAAGTAGGTAAAAATTAATCACTTGTTTGAGGATTCCGTACCTCAAAAGGACAAAACGGACCCACGTTCTTAAGAAGCTTAGTCTCTGTATGGTTTATCTACTCATGTGACGGAACCCTTATAGGATCACTTTGTCGTCCGTCTATCCGTCAGTGAAGACCATTTATCTCCAGGACGCGTGGAGGTATCGAATTGAAATTAAAACTATGTACTTAAGTCCGTAGCCCTCCCCCCTCCCTGCCCTAGAAAAAACTACTAGCTACGAAAAAAAATCAAATTCTAATTTGACAAAAAGCGCCTATTTCCACAATCACAAGGGAATCACAAGGTACTTTCCGTTGACATAAAACTATAAAATTTGGCTAGTAATGCCATAATATACCTACTACAAGTATAGGACAAAGTCAAAAAAATATACATTTGTAATTAAATCATAAAAAATATAGTTTTTATGTAAAGTACCGCACCGTCTATACAAACGACTACAGAGACTTTTTCTCGGAAACATGTAAATGTATCGAGTTGAAATTAAAATTGTATGCTTAAATCCATAATTCTTTGAAGTTGTGAAGAAAATAAATTTCTATTTTAACGTGAAAAAAGTGACCTTATTTTCCGACACTCAAGTGAATCAAAGGAGATGTTCCATTTTGGGCTTGGTCTTTGTACACTATATGGAAAAAAAATCAATAAAATAGCAGGTAATAAGAAAAATCTATTTCATTGCTTAATCTCATGAAATACCATGCAAATAGAAAAAGAAAATATTTGTGAGAATTTAAAACTAACAACACTACTTGAAATAACAACTGTC
>DVXP01002721.1:0-12288 GCA_018235645.1 Junonia grisea | reverse complement strand
AAAAATGTACAAAGGGCGGACTTAACGCTATGACAGCATTTTCTGCCAGCCAACCCAGAATAGTGTAGGAGAGTAGTAGTAGTAAACTTGGTCATTTCCGTGTTATGTTACACGCTGTGTGTAGATGGATAATGAATTTGTAATGTTGTTTGCTGGCCCTTTGTCGAGTTTACATAATTATACATTAGTGATGGATACATTATGTACAATTGTATTGTATTAAGATATCGTTTTAGCTGTATTACTGTTTATATAAAGTAAAAATAAATTATTATTTTTTACACAAAAAATCAACCGACTGCAATTAGTAGAAACATCATAGAATTATCACACTGATACTACAATTTCTGAAATATTTACTTGATTTAAAATATGTGAATGAAATATAAGTAGAGAGAGATATGGCACAAATAAAACAAATAATCATGCGGCTGGTTCACAACTGAAGACATACATACATACATATATACAAATAATAAATAATTAGCCAAGTAAGTGTCGAGCCACGCGCATAAAGGGTTCCGTAGTTTCCCTCATAATATACGGACATTCATTAATTTAAACTTTACAATTTTAATTATATTTTAACAAATAACATGTTTATACCTTAACAATTTTCAATGAAATTTGGGCGAAATTATATTTTTACTTTAATCGACTATATCTTGATAACTATAAAAGCCTACATATCTGTGACAATTTTCCTTTTTTATTCATTATATGTACTACTATCCTGAATTTTTTCATATTTTTAGAAGCAGTAGTTTAGTGGATAGAGGGGGGGAATATTTGACTCTAAGAAAATTTGATACTTTGAAGCTTAATATTTCGGAAACTGTTCCTCTTTCGGAAAAATGTTTTGTCCACACCTATAATATTTTTAAGCGACCTATCCAACGATACCCCACAACATGGGAAAAGTGAGAAAAAAATTTTTGGTCTTACTTTACATATAGGGGAGACACCCCAAGAAAAATTATTTTTCAAGATTTAATTATACGACTCATGCTGAAATCCAGCTTTCTAGTATTAAGGACCTCGTAGCAAACCCGCGGACAGACAGACAGACAGACAGACAGACAAAGAGACGGACATGGCGAAACTATAAGGGTTCCGTTTTGACTACGGAACCCTAAAAAGAGGACACAAGTAAAGTAACAGTGTACATGTCTTACTGCTAGGCAAAGGCCTCTCCTACTATTGAGAGGAAGGTTAAGGTGCTCAATCCACCACGCTGTTCTACTGTTGGTTGGCGGAAATACATTTATCAGAATTTCTCCTGCAGATTTTCTCACGAAATTTCATTCACCTTCATAACTTAATAATATAACTTAACTAAGCATTACATATATAATTAGTGACTAGTAACATTACACAGCCTGTACATATCCCACTGCTGGGCATAGGCCTCTTCTCCTATTAGGGACAAGGTTATAGAACTTAATCCACTACGCTGCTACACTGCGGATTGGTGGATATACATGTGTCAGAATATCTTCCGGCACATGCAGGTTTCCTCACGATGTTTTAATTCATCGCCGAGCTCGAGATGAATTTAAACACTAATTTAGCACTTGGAAATCCAGTGGTGCTAGCCAGGGCTTGAACCCATAATCAACTCTCGAAACTGTCGAAATACATAGAAATACAATAATTAGGTAATAATTCAAAGATTTTATTAATTAAATTATATCCGTCTCTAGGTATGGACTGCCCGCCCGACCCGCCGCAGTACTCGGCGGTCGTAGCGAAGTCTGAAGCGAAGAATTCTTCAAGCTGCCACAGCTTGGCACGCACCCAATCGCCGACGTCGCCGGTGTCCAACGTGACACACGACATACCAGTACGTAGTGAACTTGCTTGTACTATGTAACATTTAGTAGTGCTATTAATAACACCGATTTTGTAGCTTACTAAGTTAGGAGCCTTGATTTAATTATGTAAGGTTATATCTTATTGAGTTACGAGCAATTGGCTCTACGCATGAACTGAACAAAGGTTATAAAATGGTACGTATAGGTCATGTCATGTCATCAGCCAATAGCAGTCCACTGTTCCCCCAAGTTTGTGCTGAACATCCCAGTCCTCCACAACCCTCATCCAGCCAGCATGTTAATCAGTGATAACAAGGGTAAACGAGTTTTTAAAATCAGTATTGTAGTTTTTGAGTTTATTCGATACAAATATACGAATCTCCTTCAGCTAAACGGTGCCTTTATTAACTATATATTTTCAAAAACTCGTTGCACAATGCATAAGAGACTAAATATACCTAATAAAAGCTGTTTAATTTTTTTTTGGTAACAGATAAGACAAGTCACACAGACAAAATAGGAACTTTGTCTTGTCAAGGATGCCTAAATTTAGGTAATAATTATATGTATAGGGGAATTTGAAAGATAAATTAAGTTCGATAATTTTAAATTTATAAGCATTCTTTAAAATAAGATTTTTTACGTATTGTATTTCCTATTTTATGCTGATAGTATTGAATTTTCAGTAATTTCTTCGATATGAAATTCTACGTTGCTCTGAAACTTCGAACGTATTTATTTTCAACTTTTAATATCAAAAAGAATTCCTGGCTGTATAATGCGGAAATTACAGCATACCTTACATATTTATATTTTAAATAATATAATAACGTAAGTCCGTACTTCATGATGATTATTTTTTAATACATAATATACTTAATAATTACATATTATAATTTTTTAATTTATACAAGCAATATAAATATTTAATTCTTTCCACAAAAGAAAATGAATTAATTAAGTTCGGAATATATTTTTTGCAGTTTTAAGTCCTGGCAAATAGATTAAGTTCAGGTTGACATTTCGTTAATTATATTTAACGACCATTCATAAGTTCAAAAGAATATAAATCAGTATATAAAATGTACATATATTTAAATTGAGAAGAAACAGATAAAGTAATTATTTCAGGCAATTTCTTACATAGATATTAGGAAGACCCGTAACACTATTATTATTAAACAATTATTATAACTTACTATGAAAGTATAAATTGGATTACTGCATAGTCGAAAAGCTATACTTATTCAATCTATCAAATTTCGTTTAAAATATCGCTATTTTAAATCACCTCCCACTTGGAGGCTAGGAGATTGAAAATTTAACACTTTAGTGGGTTTTGTCAGGCAGAAATCGGTTTAAGAATCGATTTTATATCATGATATAGGAAAAATAACCTATTTTTAACATAATCCATACTAATATTATAAAAAAGTACAAGATTGTTTGTTAGAAATTCTTGACCGAAAATACTTGACCTTTTAAAAGTATTTTACTGTTGGAAAGCTCTGTCTTCGATGAACAAAGATTATACTAAGTTTTCAAAAAAGTTTATAATACCCATGCGAAGCCTGCCGGCTACGTGGCTAGTGAAATTATATTTATGATATATATTTGCCTTTAGTATTTTTAGAACAGTCTCAATACCTTCTAAAGTTTCTTTATAATTACGAAAAGTACAAGGATATAATGTTTGGTGTGTGATTATGTAGTTTGAATGCATATAAAGTGGTTAAGCGTTCATGGAGCGAAAATGGGAAGATTTAGGGCACTTTTCACAATAACAGCTCTTCTTGACTTGTTTTCAAGCTTGCGTTCGGCATATTGAGTCTACGATTACCTTACCACTTTACTTTATTAATAAAGTAGAGATTATTAACGTGTTCTTTTATTGTGTTGTATAGATGTAATTTAATTTTAAACTTAACTTAACTTTTTAAATTTGTGTTTTGCTCATTAAAAAATATAGTGTTATTGACTTAGAAGATTCTTAATTTTATTTAAATACTTAATTGATTCCAGTAATCTATGTAATTTAATGTTACATTATAGTTACAACAATTAAAAAGTAATTTAGAATCAGTAGTGTTGAAGTCAGCGATGAAATTTATCGTAAAATTATGATATTCAATAGTCACTCTCACAAAACTCAAAGTAAAGTATACATACATATCAACTTGATTATGCTCGAAATGAATGACGAGTAGATAAATGAGACTGTTTAAGCATGATGCACGCTACACCGTGGCTCTGCCGTGCGTCGCCGAAACGGTTTGGCATGATTTACTTCATACACAAGTGTAAATTTGAAAAAATTATTAAACCCCCGACATCGTATTTAATACGACATGAGGACCTCAAACTCTGTGGAGAAATTATTTTTATAAATTATATCAAATAATACACACATAGAAACACACACATACACGCGTGCATGCATATACATAATTGTTTGAGTTACTCTCAATAAGCATATCATTTGATACCCATATTGTAGAAATGCAAACTAAATATGTATGCAAATTTTCAGTTGAAGATATCTGTTTCAAAATTGAATAGCAAAAATCCACCCGAAAAAACTACATTCACATATTGCAAGATAATCTTGAAACATAATATGTCTAAGAACCACCACTAGAAAACCCTCTTTCAAATAAAAAAATTCGATCCAAATCGGTACATCCATTTAGGTGTTACGGTGCCACAGACAGACACGCAGACACACAGACAAACATAGCGGTCAGACTTATAATAGTTTTGGTCGGGGGCTAAAAATAATTACCCATAATGTTTGTCCGCGCCCCGGCCGGGGACCGTACGGGGCACGGCCCAGTTGCGTCGCGGTGTAACGTGAATTATGCTTTATTGATATAGACTTTGGTACAGACATATAAACATACACTGGAAAAACATTGCGTCTCCAACATAGAGTAAACGATTAATCCATTGCTTTCAGAGCGACCGCTTGAACGGGGCGCTCCGGTCCCACAGGGAAGTGGTGACCACGCGCACGCCGCTCTTGGCGGCGCACCAGGAGAGCTGCGTCTAAAGGCGCTGTAGCTAACGCGTTGCGACGTAAATGTTATATATGTATGTATATGTTTGTGTTTATATAAAGGATGAATAAAGGATTTCGGTTGTTTGTGTTTTTATTTTATTTGGGGATTGTTTTGTTGGTGGTTTTTTTTGGGGGGGTTAAGGTTAAGGTTATTGTTTGGAAGTGGAACAAAAGTCATTCAGTCTGCACATTCAGATTCCTATTGGGCCCTTGCGCATATTTATACTTATATTGTACAGACTTGTCAAGGTTTTACGCATTTTAGCCTTGGGATCATTGATGTGTAATTTAATATCTCCCTACTATCTCCTCTCCCGAAACTTCCGTCGAGATTCAGAATCCTACCGAATATCCCAAAGTGAGATCGTTGTGATGAGTTAGTATTTTGGTTGATTTGAAATCAACTATAGTGAAAATAATTGGCCAAGTGCGTGTCTAGCCACGCGCATGAAGGGTTCCGTAGTTTCCATCATAATATTATGCGGACACAAATTAATGTAATTAATTTAATCCTTAAAATTAACTTATTTCTTAACAACTAACATTTTTATCTTAATAATATTTAATGAAATTTAAGTGAGGTTCGACAAATCGATTTGTATCTAATAAATTCAATTAAAGTCACCTAAACTACGGGATTACACTGAGTAAAACGACTTTCTTCAAAATCAGAAAATGAAATTACTCATACTTGTTAACAGGGTGACCTTTATATATTGTTATCGGAACTACTTGGAATACACGATTGGGTGGTTGCCTAGTAACGGTTGTTGATGTAAAGACGGAAGACAGCTTTATCGTGACATAATATAGTGTAATATGGTATAAACTGGAATAAACATGTTTAATGAACAGTGGATGTATTATTATTCTCTTCTGGACTATCTCTAATATTAATATATTTCTGTGAACACTACGTTTGCGCGATTCAGACCTGAGCTTCGGCTGCTTAGGGCCTAAGACATATATGAAGATTTGGTTGAAAGTACTTCATAGGCGAATTCATAATGACTCGCGACGTGTTTTATTGACACATTGTTTTATACCTTATTTTATATTATATTTTAATTGAAACTTATTTATTTATTTATATTTTAAACTTACATATTAATTTAAAATTATTAATATTTACATAATGTAATGCTTTAAGTGAAATATTTATTTTTACTTTGATCGTCTATTGCTCGATAACCATAAAAGCCCACATAACCGTGATAATTTTGCTTTTAAATTCATTATATTATGTACTACTATCATGAATTTTTTTCATATTTTTAGAAGCAATAGTTTAGTAGGTACAGGGGCGGGACACTTGACTCTAAGAAAAATTGACACTTCGAAGCTTAATATTTCAGAAACAGTTCGTCGATCGGAAAAATGGTTTTCCCACACCTGTAATATTTTTAATATACCTATCCAACGATATCCCATATTGTGGGGTAAATGAGAAAAAAAATTTTTGATCTCGCTTTACACATAGAGGAGAACCCTGAAAAAATTGTTTTTTTTTTTTTAATTTTATTGTACGACTTTCTCAGCGTGATTCATGCATTTTTTGGCGTGATTTTCATGTATACTCATACCAAATTACAGCTTTCTGGTATCAAGGGTCTCGGAGCAAAGCCGCGCACAGAAAGACAGACAGACAGACAAACAGACAGAATGACATGCCGAAACTATAAGGGTTTTGTTTTGACTACGGAACCCTAAAAATGATAGCGTTGATTTTCGTTCATTTAACCCACGAGTTATTTTCATGCATTCCAAAGTTATTGTTTTAATTAATTATTTATTAAATAAGTTGTAAAAATTATGTGTTATTTCATTACTTTCAGCTTATTGTCGCAACGTGAAATTAATATATAATTATTAAATTAAGAGATTTTTGTAAATTTAACAAAATATGTAAATATAAAAAATACGACTGAAAGTCGAAGAATTCGATGTAAAATTTTTATATAGACTTAGATAAATATAATATTCTTATATATTTAAATAAATCATTGAAACATCAATTTTAGATATACATAAAAAAGGGAAATTTATTTGTATTTAGTCAATTTCTAAAATTGTAAATAGTATCCCATGTCATGTCGAATCGAATTTAATTACCATGAAAAGTTGAAATGATGATGACATTTATAATTATTAAAATGTTAAAATAATAATAATTAATTTTTTACTTTTAATGATATGTATTAATAATATCAATTGGTAATTTTAAGACACATAATTATAACATATTTTTTAATTCAATTTTTCTGTGTGGACCGCAGATGAAATCAAACACAATCGAGTTTTTAAATAAAAAATACATTTTGAAAGCCGGTGTTTAATCAATACCTTATAAACATTTAAGCATACAATCATTCTTATCAACAGACATGCGACATTTCATTTTGTAAATGTATTTTGTAAATTAATAAACTCGTCCAACATTAAAGCCGACTTTTTGAACTTAATTTGGCCCAATGAGCATGCGATATTTGCCCTTGGGCTGAAAATATACTAGAATATATTTATGTAAGTTACTATTATAGTCAATTTTACAAATAACATTAGAATAAATATTTTGTAATATATATATTTTTCATTTCGTCTATTACTATGAGCATTGCTACGACTGATAAATAGAAGGTGTACATGTTAACGTAATGTTATAAGTTCATAGCAATGTAAAGATTTAAATAATCGAACCTCTGTAACTATCTATCATTACATGCAATTGAAGAATTTATTTTATATTGAAATTATAATGAAACTACTCACATTTTTAATTTAATTTTACTTTTACATTATTTTTATTGTACGTAAACTTGTAAAATTGTAAATGTAATAAAAAATAATAATGAACGATATACCAAACAACGGATAATTTTTGTAAAATATTATTAATTGTATTATTAGTTTAGTTCAAAAATTTCTTAATCTGATATTATTTTATTTTATTTAAAAATGTTCATTTAAAAATTAGGTAATAATAGTAATAATTCTATGATACATTTATGTGAATGTTACTTTGATTTTAATTTTATGAGAAAAAATCAACAGAAAGCAAATGTAATAAATGAAGCACTCAATATGTAAAAAAATGTAACTGTAAAAGATTTTACCGAATCTTAGATATAAATAGAAATTTTAAGCATTGGTGATAGTTACATAATTATAAATTCTCAAAGACGCAAATTACCTGTTATATAAAATAATGTTACATTTCAAAATGATTGTAAGGACCTTCATATGAATATGTTACATTTAAACGAATTGCTCATGTAAAAAATGAAGTTATAATAAATGCACTAATAATAATCAAGTGTGAATAAATTGAAATAAAATTATTAAAACCATTTTAATGAATCGAATTGCATTTTTATTTTATGGAACCCATTTGATTGACTACAATGATTAGATTTATATTGTGATAGCATTTAATAGTTCCATTAATGATGCTACCAAAGAGCTACATAATTATACATGAACAAACAATTAAATAATAGGTTAATTTTTTTCCTTGAAAAAAAGAATATTCGAATAGAGTTAAACCAAAAATAGAAATAACTTTGACGTTTATTGAACATTATATCATTTCAATAAATGTTAAACTTCGCCCCAATCTATCTTCTATACATAGAAATGCTTTGTCCTGAATGACTGACTGATGGATCAACGCACAGCCTAAACCGCTGATTGTAAAAATCTGATACTTGGAGGACGTGTTTTTATATGACGTAGGCGTCCGATAAGAAAGGATTTTTCGAAATTCTACCCCTAAGGATGTGAAAATGGGTGGCAAAGTTTGTATGGAACAATGCGTTTCCTTAGTACAACCTTTTTCAAATTTCGCACAAATATTCCTTAACAGATTTGATACTAAACGTATTTCATATTTTATTGAAATTCATCACGTAATAAGGGGTAAAAAGGGAATTTTCTTCGACGTTGACATCAATACTCCATGGTGCATTCGATTTAAATGAATTTTAATGTCTAAATGACTATTTATTCAAATAAAGTCGTCAAAAGTCGGTCTGAGATCCGGAATTAAGAAAATATTCCTTCATCTGTTAATTAGATGTAACAATTTTTCATAGGTTGATTTCAGTGTAATGAATTTATAAAATAAAACCTCTGCCACCATAAGTTTGCTGCATATGTGAGTTACTATATTTTTTTATATATATTTGGCAACAATCTCATTATGTGGCTGC
This sequence comes from Junonia grisea, assembly GCA_018235645.1. Lineage (NCBI taxonomy): Eukaryota > Metazoa > Arthropoda > Insecta > Lepidoptera > Nymphalidae > Junonia > Junonia grisea. Next base: position 3,208 of record DVXP01002721.1, on the reverse strand, counting down.
TAAACATTAAAATATTTAGGAATCAACGCTGCCTATTATTGCACATGATTTTTTTCAATTGATATGTTAGGCCCTGTGGTGGAATTAAGGTTCCAATATCGACCTTTTCTTACTTAGCTGCAAGTATGGACAGCAATCATAGAGATTGATGCCTACTACAGTAAGTATAAAATTTTAACGGATTTAGCTAACTACATTTAATGAACACGAGAAAATTAAACATTATAAACAAATAATAAAAAATAATTGCAGCAACACTTCAACAGAGGTTGTTTTTATAAAATCACAATATTGAAATCCGTCCATTAAAAATTGTTTCCTCTAATTTTATCAGATTAGTGAATATTTCTCTAATTCCGGATCTTAGACCATAATGTCACTTTTATATTATCTGTAAAAAATGCGAGTATGCGATTTTAAAGGCTTTAAAATAATAAAATATAACTATGCAAATTTCAAATACCTATTAATACGTAAAAAGTTTAATATTGTATTGCACAAATTATTACATTACTTTTTTTAAAGTAACGATTTAATAAGTGTATATTTATTAGATAACTTTGAATTACGTTAAAACTTTCATTAGTGTGTCATATATTTGTTCATGTGCTATGAATTCTATGATTCTGTAACTAATTCCCGTTGATCATGGATTAATACGAACAAAGTGACATATTGTAAGTATATTTTATTTTTATACTGATTTTCGATACAAATATTTATTGTGTACCTAATTTATGCAAAACTACTTAATAGTGTATTCGTTTGGTGGTATGTGGTGCATAGTATGTAAAGTAACTGCATGTACAATGTAAATGTCCCACACCTGGGCAAAGGCCTCTTCTTCACAGGTTGGCGGAAACACATGTGTTAGAATTTCTTCCGACACAATATGCAACCTGCATAATATTTCATTCTCACGATGTTTTCTTTTACCGACAAGCACTTCATTATAAAATTAAAATGAAATCTTTAAATTAAATCTAAATCTTATCTAATTTCTAAATCTAAATCTTCTAAATATATATATAAAACTCAAAGGTGATCTATTTTATAAATGATGACACACCTTGGGAATAATGCGATCGCTTCCAAGCTGTCTTAATAAATTTAATAATTTGTAATTAATCTTGACTTTGTTGAAAAGATATTAACAAAAAAAAAATCCCGCTGAGTTTCTTTCGCGGTTTCTTCTCAGGTCTGCGGTTTAACTTTTCCGAAACCGTAGTAGTATTTGACGTTCAAAAAGTAAATTTTATATTTCTATTTTGAATAAAATGATTTTGAATTTGAATTTGATAAATTCCACCCCGAAGGTGATAAAATAGGGGACAAACATTTGTATAAAACTTTGTAAAATTAAAACCGATAGGGCTGAGACATGCATAAAGCTACTATGACCTAGGCATCACTGCTGCGGCGTCTGGAGTGCGAACCCCTGTCGCGTACATAAAGCATAGGCTGGGCGCGCTCCTGCGGGAGCTGCGGTGACGCCGAGGGCTTCTGTTGTTCCATGAGCTCCTGCTCTACAGACGAGCAGTGAAGCCGGGCTCATGGAGCACATCGGAGCCATCATGGAGGAGAAGCTGGCCGCATTCAGGGCGGAGCTCTTCCCCGACATATAGGCCCGCGCTGATGGGGAGAGCTGCGCCGATTTGGCCAGTGGAGGCAGAGCCTCCACCGCCCAGGAAACGGAAAAACAGGGAGAGGAAGAGGAGAGCAGGGAATCGTTGGGTGGCCTTAGTCAACATCTATGCGACCGTCATGGTCTTTCCCCTCATGTGAGGCCGACTTCGCCTCCTGGCGGAGACGACCTGCGGAGTGTCTTTCTGGCCTCCAAGCCCCGGCGCCCGGGGCGGAATAGAGCACTCCCTACGGCCGTGGGCGCGTGAGATGCGTGGGATCTCACGCATCCATTTCATACGGCCGAGAGGAGGACCGCAAACCGGTTATGGCCCCGGACGAGCGGAGCAACGCACGGAAGGTGCAGCGGATGTGCCGCAAAAGTGATTCCGCAGCCTTTTTGTTGTCCGTGCTGATGGCGGCCATTGCAAGGGGTTTTAGTGAATACAATCTCACATAAGCCAAGAGTCGGGTATCTATGAAGATTTACCCTGCGTTAACAAAAAAAAAATGACCTAGGCATTCCGAAAGAAAGAATTTTGATAATATCCACCCCTAAAGGCATAAAATAGGGAAAGAAAACCCTTCAAATTATTTGACACGGACGAAGTCGCGGGTAGCAGCTAGTCATTTATAAATTTTATCTGTCTAAAATTTATTTTAATAACACTTTAACTTTTATTTCTGAATAGAAAATAATAAGATTTGGATTTATTATTCTCGAGAGAATTATATTACTGATCAATTGGACTGACACAAATAGAAAAGCTTGACTCAGCAATAAACCACGAGGCCGCATATGTTTACTTCTTGTGTCATAGTTCTCTAGAATAACATCCTATCCTCTTTGATTATATAATGTCTATAGGCGATGAATGAAAAAATCGTGACTGAGACATGCAAAATGTCAAAATTTCAGTATCTGCCGCTAGACGCCGTCAGTAGGTTGTCAGTGATAGACGTTATTTTTGCTCCGGAAAAAAATAGAAAATGACGTCGTGTGCGATAAATTTTTGAAAAAACTTATTCTAGAAATAAACATGAATCTAAGATAATTACATTCCGTCTGATATTATTGTATTTCTATATGCATACGTTTTTAATATTAATATTATAATCATAATATTTTGATGTTTATAAAGACGGCATTTCTTCCTCCTATGTTGCTAACATAATTATATTACCTTTATTGGGTTGTTTTATGCATAAAAAAACGTTAAAATATTATGTAAATTAATAAATAATAAATTATTCATTATTCTGTAAAGTTTAAAGTATTGGTACTTGAATACATATTTATTGTGTTAATCGAAACTATAAACTTTTTATATTTAAATTATTATGACGCGACATATTTGCTCATGCTTTGTATTATTATATGAATACGACATAATAATAATGTATTTAAAAGACTTCCTAGAGATAATATACCAACTTGCTGAGCAGTGGGTAAAAATTCTAAAGAATTGTAATGGTATATCATGGAAATCGAAATGTAGAACTTAAAAAAAAAACGTAACACAGCCTGTACATATCTCACTGCTGGGCATAGGCCTCTTCTCCTATTAGGGAGAAGGTATGGAGC
>DVXP01002720.1:0-12290 GCA_018235645.1 Junonia grisea | reverse complement strand
AACATTATGTCAGGTTTGGACTTGCGTCCTTAGTAACATTAAGTTAAAGTAGTTCTAAGTTCTTGTTGATTAAAGGATTGTACGCATAGAGGAAAAAAAAGTTGTAAACAATGGAAAATCAAAGGCATGGGCAACTGTGAGCCCATGGATGCATATTTAAAAAAAATATATAAATGATAAAGTAAGAGTAAAGCTTAGAGAATACACCTCACATACAAACTTCTTAACTGAGCCGATTTGGAAAAAATATTTTTGTGTTATTGAAAAAAGCTATAGACTGAGGAAGAATATTTTACATCTAAGTTTAACGCAAGGTTTTCTCATAGGGGTGAACCACAAGTAAGCGCAAGTGAAGCTGCAAGGCCCAGCTAGTCATTAATAATCTAATAACTTTTCCTGTGCTTCTTACACATTAACCTTTAAGGCAAAAAAAGAAATATTTCCATAATTCTTGTATTTCCGGGGTTCAAAAGAATGTTTATTTTTATGTCTACAGTTCAAAAGCTCTTTCAATCTTCAAAGAACTCACTCAGAAATCACAAAGGCTCTATCTCTCCCTATAGAATTTTCCTGGCTTTTTTCACCAGCAACTCATTATTCTAGTCTGGATTTGACGGGTTATTTGTTTAGACAAAGCGATTGCTACTTAATTCCACAACCCTTGCAGATAAGTCTGAAAGACTGACTCAGCCTCAGACTGTTTATAAAACAGCTTTCAAATTAAAAATAAAATAACAAATGTGATATATACCTACCTATTACCTATTATTATATTTTTTTTTTACAAATCACACAGATTAAGCTAGCCCCACAGTAATTTCGAGACTTGTATTATGGAATACTAACTCAACGATACTAGATTTATAATAGATACATATATAGAGAAACATCCAAGACCCCGGCCAATCAGGAAAAGATCGTTTTCCATCATGACCTGGCCGGGGATCGAACCCGGGCACTCCACGTCGCAGGCAGGCGTGTTGACCGCTGCGCCACGGAGATCGTCATCCTTATCTCCTCGTTAATCAGAACATTGTATTTATTTATTCCCTACAAAGTTTGCATTGTAATATAATAACCACAAAGCACAAAAACCAACATCAATATTAAAACTAAAGCGTTACACATAGCCCCCTCAAGCGGATACGCCCATGACATTTACCAATCAGCGTAATATCCGAATAAACCCGTAAAAGCCACACTTAATGGTATTGAATTACCTAAGCACTGAATGGTATGAAAGTGACCCCGCACTGCAGCAGCTGTTTATCAAACGAATTCAGCGCTCTAACATCGCTTAAAATAATCGAATAAATTAGACGCCTTAAAAAGCAATTAAATTGCAATCATTCATTTTTAAAGATGCCATGTGATAGTACTGCAAACTATATGGAAACGATTCTTAAATTTATAAAAACTTATATGTATTCATAACATATGATTTTTTTAAATTTTTGTTAAAAGTCGGTGAAAGCAATTAAGTACTTACTTTAAAGTAGTAGAGGTAAAGTAAGTAGAGGTCTGAAATATATATATACAAAACTTAATTGCGGCGTTGTTTTTTAATAAAGCGACATATTAATATAAACATATTCACATACATAAATGGTCAAAGATGGAAAATTTTGTTTTATTCAAAAAAATGATAACTTTCAAAACTACAGTACATTCCTACCTTCATATAGGTATTAAAAAACAAATACGACTAATGTGGGTTCTACATTAACTCACAGAATGGTGTTGAAAATGACTTTTTGAAGACGCTAATGATGTCTATTTCTATAATGACTCTTTTGGTTATGATCTAAAAGCGACGTTGGTTATGAACGGGAGACATAGGAAAAAGAGATGTTATAACAAGCCTTTATATAAGGGTGTGTAAACGAACAAAGAACTAGAGCTAAAACTAGTCCATTGACCAAAGACGTAAAATTGTTAACGTTTACACCAAAAAAGCGTTCTTACAGCGAGCATTCTTACAAAGTGCTCTATGTCCATATACATTTAAATAATTTAATACTAGGTGATATGACGACCTGTATGTCTGGTGTAAATGACCCTTAAGGCTACGGTTTCAAGTACTTATCCTTTGTCTCCTTTAGCTGTTTAATAAATAAGCAGCGCTTTAGAAGCGCTTGAGGGGATCACTATCTGATCTCGCTGCAGTCGCACGTGCGCTGATGTTGATAAAACAAATGCAATCAGATAGCACAAAGACGATAACTTTTAAGCTAAATTAACCCTTATTTAATTGAAATAGAGACTGTTATCCGTTGAAGTAATTTCTGTCATTAAAGTTGTGTGAGTGTATGAAGCTTAAGTCATAATTATTTTTACTGCTATGTTGCGAGGTAATTTTCCTTAACATTTCTGTTATAAAATGTTAATAAAAATAAATAAAATACTGTTTGAAGTTTCTGTTACCTTTGTTTATTCTACAGAAAACATAAAATTACACAAAAAAAAATAAAGACATGTACCTCTATATTTCGGCTTATACAAACGAAATTATATAAAAAAACTTTCGAACCTTTACACTGTAGTATAGACTGAAAGCAATTATATTATGTTTCAGTTACAAATAACTTATAACATCATAACATAGGTCAATAAATACCAAATATTATACTGTTAATAAAAAACTTTTATAAAATATGCTAAAACAGGATATTAGACGAAGTGACACTTCCTTTGTACCCGGAAGGACAAGCCCTTAAGCCCAGAGTGGGGTTCTGAGCACGTGTTTAATATTTCAATTCAGTTTCACCCTTTCAGTTAATAATTGAATTCAATTAACGTAATTATTATGGAGGATGAAGGTATAATCATATTTTGTTAGCCTGTTTAAATTATTATAATATTACAAAGGGTACAAAAAAGAATTGTAATAGCCGATAAAGCCTAAAGTAAAAAATATATTTTTAATAGTGAGCTTAAATTGTGTTAGTCATATTTAATCCAAAGCAAAACTAGGTAATATAAAGCTAAAGCCCTAAGGGTCGCAGCACTATTACATAATTCTATACTTAGACCTAAATAGGTAACCTAGAAAGTAGGTCAAACAAACGTCCTAAATTCGAGAATGTCACCTGAGCCGAACGAGATTGACGTCTGAAACCGCTGAAAATTCTTACCAAATTATTTCATTCGTATTACTTAAGGCATAAGAGTTAAAATCGTACGAGATATTTTTATTGGAGATCTGCAGTGGTCTTTGAAAAGGCTTTTATAGGTGCTTTTATACTCTTCTCAATTTATATTGAGTTGAAATGCTGCAAGATTTAATATTGTTTTATGTAACGAGCTCTTTGATGCAGCTTTCAGTATCGCATTGCGACTTGATATGTTACTAACAACTACTCTCGACTTTGTCTGCTTGTAAATATGAATTTTCTCAATTGTTAATCATCTTTATTAGATTTTGATTCGTTTTAGCCTGTGGGTTATTCTGACGTAAAAGCAAGGTATTTAACTTTATTAATTCATTAAAATCTATTGCATGTAATATCGTTGTTGTTGTATTTTCATGCCTAAATCGATAAAGACAATATAACCTTAGTGTAGTGAACTTCGCATAGGACATACGTAGGCTATTTTAATAATTACAATTAAAAATTGAATAAAGAAGGTTGATATATTTCGAACACGGACGAAGTCACGAAGATATACTATATTTTATTAAATATTATCTGCTTAAGAATCTAAAACTTTGATCTCTCAAGTAGTTGTGTATAATTTATTGCTTTAATTAAAATGTTCATCTCAATATTACGAAAGAAACATCTCAATTTCAATAGCATTGCAAAATCAGGTTAACAGTCCAAACAACCCATGTAAATAAATCATTTACAAAGTTAACCTTCTGAAACATAGAGTACACTCATAACTATATAAATATAACTTTTCAGTCATGGATTCTTTGGCAGTCGTCCGAAATGGCGCCCAGTCGACGCGAGCGTCGCGACGCGCCGGTCCGCGTTGACTGACGCATTCGAAATTAATAACATTCGAAATTTAAATTCGTTTTTTTTATTATTTTTTTTATTTTAAAAATAGTGATGTGTCTCAATAATGTATGTGATTTATCGATAAATAACATGTCCGGTTAAATTGAAGTTTGAAAAGTAAATAGTGTTGTTTGCGGTGTGTAATGTCGTGTTAATTTTTAAACTCTATAAATGATGAAAGTTTATTAAAAATAAACAACTTTCTAACTGTTAATTAATATTTAAATTGCAAGTTGCTTAAAATATAATTTTAAAATTGGTATGGTGTATAAAGTAATTCCCGAAATAGAAATAATGTATTGAGCTATATTTAGACAAATTTCATTGAACTCTGTGAAGGATGCAAAATATTAAATTCACAGACGGGTCTAATGAGAAATGCACACCGGCTAATTGCTTGTTCCTGCAAATAGACTTGTTTGTAAACTAACATTTTCTATTTGTTAAAACTCCCGTAGTACATTAAATGGAAGGAAAGTTAATTTAAAAGACTTAATGCAAGGAGAGAAACTCATTATCTTAATTAATTGCAGTTGTTTATCTTACATCTTATCTTGCGTTAGGTACAATGTGATATAAAACAATTATCACATCGTTAGAAAATATCTTTAAAGGTTGCACTATTGTAAGTAGTTAGTAGTATAGCTCTGTCTAGTAACTTGCAACTATATTGAGTTAATTGGCGTGACGTTTCCGTTAGGCCTTTTTTATTTGAGGTACCCAATTATAAATTGAAACTACCGTATAAATAACTTAAATAAATATAAAATACTACAAAACTTTACAAGTTTAATTGTCAAAACACTTCAACATTTTAACTGTGCACTGCGATTCATACACTCCGTTAAATATTTCAAATAAGTACGAAAACTTTTAAAACTGTCTCTTGTGTATCTCCTTCAAAGTTTGTACGTAAAATTATCAGTAAATAGAAAAGACTATTTGAACACGTTATACAATATATTCCAGTTAAACTTCGAAACTATTAAATCCCGGCTAAAACGTAATAAAAATAAATATTTTCTCGTTTAAATTTTTTATATCCTCGTTATATTATCTATCCAATAAAACATACAGAATGATCTCATTTTTGACACAAATTCTATTCGTCTGAAACAAAACTATGTCGCTCCTCATTTGCCTACTGTTTTATTGCCTAGGAATTTGGAATAGGTCTGACTACAAACAATTAGTCACTCTACATATAATGGAAATGCTAAATTTAGTGAAAACTATGTTTAGCTAGGCCTAGATTAACAAGACCTATTTTACACATCCGATTTAGCATTTTTTCATTTTGTTTTGGTGCAAAATTATTACTTGGTTAATAGTGACATTTATTAAATATGATAGAACGATATACATAAAATGTTTATTTATGACCTTAATTATGTAAAAACATAAAATTTATAAAGTCGGAAAAAGTATTACGATAAATAAAACAACACTAAAATTTTAAATTATTACCAAACAAACGAGATTCGCTAAACGTAATAACCTTTTTTTAAATTTGGAACACCGGAAACCATAAAACGGATAATAAACATTGCAATAATTACCTCGTATATCCGTTTGCAATGAAAAAAAAGTTTTTATAATTTTTTTGCCCAGACATTATCCATTTAGCAATCTCATTACTGATGTAACTCAAAATTTAATTTACTGAATGAATGTCACTGAACGAATGGAACATGTTGCGAATGTCATTCACTTTTTGGCGGGCTGCCAATCAAAACAGACCATAGACAATATTGGGCTAAATCCTGGAATACAAAGTTACGAAAAATATATTCTTCGGAGATATTATTTAGAACAAAGAAAATGAGCAGAAAGACATTTTAGTCATTGTTGTTTCTTTACTCCCAATTGAATTAAAATATTATAAAATTTGTTTCTTGATTCCCTTAAACCTTGATAAATTAAACTACATACAAGCTAAATAATATTTGATTAACTCCTTCACCAACAGCTCAAACAAAAAGAAAAACAAGATGTTTTGGGGTAGCTGGAAAATTTTCCCTGTTCGATCACCTGGCCAGAAAAATATAATCCATTTAAATAGCTAGCAACTACAGATTTCATAAAATAACTAACTTCCACTGACTTCCACGTTGTATTTCATTATTTAAAAGAACAACATATTTTACTTCATTCATTTATTTTATTAAAAGAATCTTATTATTTTTTTTAATTTGCAATTATCACATCATTCATACCACCTACCCAAAATCCTACAAAACATAGGATCCTACAAACATAAAACATAAATCTTACAGCATAGAAAATTGTGTCACAGAAAATATAGTATTAATTGGACTGTGACGGCTAAAAGTTACACTTCGTATAAATTACTGAAAGGCTGCGAAAGTAAACAGATACTGCATTCACGAGTCATAAATATTACATGGAGTCGTTCGAGCATTGCTCATTGAACTGTCACTTGTCTATGGGAACTAATTAGCGTCCACCTACTCTTGTCTTTAAAAAAATAACGGCTTTATTTCTTTGTCTATGGTCTTTGTGATAATAATATTTTTAAAAAATGCTATTTTGAAAAACAGTAAACACACATAAACAACTATCTGTATTTTAGTTTATATCTCAAAAATAATTTTTCACCTTAATTTATTTCGAAAAATAAACATTTATCCTCACTAAAATATATTCCCTTACATCGAAGTGCTGTACAAAATAAATTAATCAGAGTGAACTGTCAAGAGGCGCTACCTTATTGCTCCTTTCCCCCGTCTCAAAACAGAGTTATTAATTTGTTAAACTTGCAGCGTCTAGCAGAACAATAACAGTAAATCTGTCAATGAAACTAAACTACTCGGGCTGCGAATCGAAAATTAGAAGTTTACTGTACTTTGTTAACTTGATCATGGAAAGTCGATTTGTTTTGTTGTCCTGTTGTATCGATATAGATACTATAAATGCTACATCACTATTTCAAAGATTGATGTTATTGATAATGTTTTGATGTAGATAGGCACAAATGAAACATTTATTAGCCAGATTTCTATTAATAAATAATTTATATACACTTATTTTGTGTTAGAAAAACGTTCAAAAGCTTTGCAAAAGTGTTTCCATCTAGCATTCAGTTGATTCAGTTGCCCTTCGTAAATGTCTTATTATTGGGCAAAGATTGAAACCTATTCTGCCGAGCTATTTTCTGAGGGTCGGGATTTTTTGACTTACATCCGCGTGATAAATGATCCAGAAAGGTGTACTAAACGATCTTTCACTTCAAATTACGTTCCGTAAAAAGCTTTCCTTAATAAAGTTTTTGTTTACCTTGTATAATTTAATAAATATTTAATTTAAATAAAACGCAATGAAATACACAATCGCAGCTTGAATTTGGTTTATCTTTTTTTTACTAGCTTCAGCTCGTAATTTCGTGAACTTGTTTGGTATAAGCTACATCATTGTTATTAAATGTTAATTAGCCCTTGGAAGAGCCACAGACATTTTATAGTGCATATTTTATATTGTATAGTGTCCTTATTACTAAATATTCATTCCAACGGTAACCACTACATCAGATGATCAGACCAGCCAGCTCAGTCCCTCTGTCCGACTGTTGCCCGTCAGCTTGCTGTATTTCTTGAACAGTGTGTACCTATTTCTTTTGCCGCTAATTCTGTACCTAAGTATAATTCACAATTGACCGATATTTTCTCGTTTTTCAAGACACGCACCCAAACACATACAAAGGTCATTTAAGAAATCTCATATCTATCAAGAGAGTGAAATGCGCCGTGCTATATCCGGAACACATATGTACCGTGTCAACACGTAGATCAGACCGTCTGGTTCGCTAATAGATTTGTTTAATATCGCTTGGTACACACTTTTGAGTCTAAAATTATGTTTTTTAGGTTAACGTTGTTTATAGATACACTTTGGAACAAGTAGGAACTGCCCTAACGATTATTACGTCTTAAAACTTTTGGCATAATTGTGTTAGAGTTTAAAGGTTATATTCAAATGTAATAAAATAAAAAGTCAGGAACCTTTCAAACAGTCTAGAATGATAAGGAGACCCTGGTAACCAGGTATATACTAGGAAGATTATGATGAGGCTTAAACATCGGCAGTTTATGACTTTCAGTCCAGTTAAAAAGAACTTAGAAAAGCATAAGGTAAGGGCATCAAATTCCGAGATATTTCGAAAAGATGGCACTTAATTAGGTACCTTAATAAATTATTATCAATCAGACTAAGATATCACCTCCGTTATAGAGCTTAAACTGTGAACGCCATTAAGCATTAACAAAGCTATATACAAACAAAGCCCCATTAGAAATTTAGAAGTTTACTAGGTATAGTTTACACAACGCATATAAGTCTGTCACACAAACCCTTCCATATACAAAGATTACAGAATCCCCAGCCATTAGTGTCTGTCTGCCGACGATTAATGCACTTGTCTCTCATCTTGACGTCACAGCTTACGACGGCATAAATAAAATCAACATTTCATCCCTAGACCCTCGCTAGACGCTACGTAAGTTGAGATTAAAACACACATTTCTGGAAAACGTTAAACGTAGAAAGAAAATGGGTATAAAGCGAGTATTTTATGATATTCTTCTTATTTTATCGCTCTTTTTATACGAATCTATTTGAATATAGCTACTATAGCTACTATTAGGGATAGTACAGAAGGGAATAATAAAACAACCACTGTTAATTATACATGTCTCTATTCCAGTTCTCCATACAATTTTATATGCCTCTATCGCTATGTTCTCTGTCTTGACATTAACAACCGTCACTAAGCAACCACCCAATCGTGTATTCCAAATAGTTACGCTAGCACTATTTTTTTATAATGATAAATAATACAAAATGCACAGCTTTATTTAACTTTAAGTATCAACATAAAGTATTTCAAACTGTAACAATTACTCAGACATGTTTTATTTTAAAATCCATAAAGCCCTTTCTTTTTGATCTATGACACACATGTATCCTAAGAGTTCAGATAATGAAATATACCTCGTTACATACCACTCCATACCATCGCCTTCATTCAAAAATAGTCGAATAAAGGGAGAAAAAACTCGGATCCATATATGGATAAAAAAGTACATTACGTAGATTAAAGTTCGTTAATACACAAAGTATGGGTCTTGTCGTGAGAACCCGGCTCATGTTCCCAAGGGCAACGTGCTAAGTGAGTACAAATATACCCGGGAAATATACACTTGGTTATTCATGACTTACCAGCCCTGGCTTCACAGGGTTACTATAACGACGTCATAATTATTAAATACATGCCGTAACGTTTCTTAGAAATACTAGTATGATTTTTGTGTAAACATGCGTGGTCTGGTTTCAGAGAACTATTATATGATAGAAATGTACGAGTAAATACGTGATATATTTCCTATTTTCTTTTTGTATGATTTTTGAATGAAGTTGGAATTCATGCGTCAAAAGAATGACACATGAAAGTTCCTATCGGGAACATGGTTGATTAAAAGAAAAGGAAACCTTTCCTTTTACGCCTATGAGTTCCCCTTTAAAGAACTCTACTTTGGCTTCGAAATCTATCAAGGACTCGTGTTAAGTACTGTTTTGTAAAGGAACTTTCGAATGAGGGCGAACCAAAGCAAAGGCACAAAGGCCTAGAGCCTTAGACATTAGATTGTATTGATCGTGTTTATTGAAGGGTGATTTAACTCACGAACTCGTTTTATTTCATTGCCGTCTAGACTATATGTGATCTGTTGTGTGTTATTATTTTTAATTAAAATAGGTACCTATGTTGAGCGCCAACATCAAAGTTGATAAAAAATGAATTAAACATTTTGTTAAATAACTTCAAAAATATAGATAGACTTCAAACTTTTATATTTTAAACTTTCGCGATGTAATTTATTCATATTGGCTCGAATATCGGGCAATAAAGGTATTGTAATACGTAAAGATTATCGCGATAAGACCCGTCTATAACGTAAATTTGAATAGACTTCAAAAGTCAACTAAAAAGGCAAAAATATTTTTTGCTACATTTTAAGTCGATGTCGGTAATGAAATAAACATAACATATACATGTATGTAAAACTTTTTCTTGATACCGGTTGTAAATATAACCTTTTTTAAAAAAATGACTAAACTCTTATTAAACCTCCATTCTAAAAGAATATCAACACCACGATTCTATAATAAATGTCTCCACAGATTCCATCTTAATAGAATTTATGATATATGATTGAGCCATCGCACGACCTATTTTCTGCTTTCGCTTATTACAAGCTGCCGGCCCCTCTGAAGGTTTTTGCTTGAAGAAACCAATTTTACCTAGTCATAATATTTTGATATTGAATCTTGTTATGTGCGACTTTTTAAAGGAAAAATATTATATTATGTTTATTGTATAGGAAATTCTTGGACAAGCAGTTTTCAGATTGCAATGTTTCGTAAATTATAATGTAAGTAAATAATACAGTCATAGTTAATTTATAAGATTTAATTTTAGTTATTTTGCTAAAAAGTATCAAGTATAATAATTCCAAAGAAAATCTCAATTAGTTATTTTTAATTCACATAAAAAGAGAAGATCCGCCGATTATTGTATTTGTTTCCTAAATCCATTAAAATATATATTTTAATATGACATAAAGTCATATGTATATAATTTATATTGACACTATATGCTGAACGAATATTATGAGTGTAATTAAAAATGGCCTATTTGTATTCGGGGTGAAAGAAGCAGAAATGAAGAAGGAATAATATAAATAAAATATATATTAATTATACAAACTACAGTGTCATTGGCAATTGGCATCAATTGTCGAAAAATTTGAATTTATCGATTTATAACAACATGCGGGCGGACAAATTACAAACTAGGAATAAAAATAAACGAGATGTGTATAAAGTGTTTATAGGTTAGGAATAAGCGATGTTTATTGTTGGTAGATTAAAAATTTAAAAATTGAAGTAATTGCATTTGTTGCCAGAACATAATTTATTTACTGTAATAAATTGGTATACTTTGAAAATAGTCTTAAATTTAGCTTCCAATTAATCATAACAGTACTTAGTATTTTATAGGATATGTATAAAGTAAATAAAATATTTAAGCATAAAATTACTTTTCGTACTCATTAAACTCTTCAAATGAAAAATTAATTTAAAATCATTTGCTGATGACGGCTGAGATAAATTAAAATAAATGATTAATTGCAATATCAATTTCACCATTCATTCTTTATTTTAATTTCACTACCTATTGTATCCTTAATTGAAAAAAACGAAAGGAAAATCCGTCACAAAACACATTCAGTTAAAACTTTAGATATTTAGAGTAATTAGCAAAGTTGTGTTAAAAAGACAAATTCCATTTGTAAAAACATTTGAAGAGTTACAGAAAAGACAGTTTTTAGAAGTGACTCTGATTGTCTAAAAATAAAAATAAAACAGTGTTGATGTCATTATATATTTCGGTGGCAGGGACACGGGTGAAGAATAGTTTCCTGAAATATGTTAATGTGGATTAGGGGATTGTTTTTCTTGTTATTTTACGACTTTTTTTTTGGGAATTATCAAGCAGAAATAAAAACTTTTTTAGGGCATCTAATCGAATTTTTGTATTTTTTTTTTGTATTTTTCATTATATTTTGTTCAACTGAAATTACCTTATTCTTACTCGTATTAGACCGCTATTTCATACAATATTACTACACGTTGAATTTTTCCAACAATATATCTTGAACATTACAATAACTAAAAATTGTATTTATTTAACTTAGGTACAACGAGGGCAAAACCGCGGGCTATGCCATACCTGCCATGTTTTAGCTTATTCAATTCATTTAGCGCTTTTGTGTTAGAGCTTGTTACGTTAAGCATGAGAATCTTAAATAAATCAAAAGACGTAACAAAGATTTTTTAGTTAGCACATATAGTAACAAAACCTCCGAGTACTGTTCCCAAAGGCTTGAGGAGGAGCTCCTTATTTCGGTCTTCAGGGTTGGGCTCCTATCAGATTGTAGTCAATGCAGTTGCCTCAATGCTATTCCATGCAGGTCCTCAGGGTTGGGCTCTTAGCAGATTGCAGTCAATGCAGTTGTCTCAATGCTATTCCATGCAGCATATCAGCATTATTTAAATTTTTATTTTTAAATAGATTTAATTAAATTTTATATGCATCAAAACATTTACATCCCGTTGTTTATTTTTTGACAGTCCAAGTCACCTAATTTATTCTTCTTAAAAACTATGTACAAGCTAGACCATAAAATTATAATTAACAAAGAGGTT
>DVXP01002719.1:0-12292 GCA_018235645.1 Junonia grisea | reverse complement strand
AGACAGACAGACAGACAGACAGACAGACAGACAGACAGACAGACAGACAGACAGACAGACAGACAGACAGACAGACACTTATTAAAAACTTAAATCAGTGCATATAAAAGAGAAGATCGTAATACTATAAAAAGCTAACTGTTGCTAACTCTACCTAAATTGATAATATACTTGCTATTTTATTTTTGTTTTAATTAAATATACTTTTTCTTATTTTTGTGTATTAGCTTTAAATGGAAACTTCATTGATTTGTGTTATTTATATTACAGTGTTTTGAAAATTGTTTCCTAAATAAATATATTCCACGTCTCCAGGCAGCTCGTACGGCGTGGTGATGTTCGACATGGACAGCAAGGAGCGCTCGCTGGGACTATCGTGTCCCCCGCCGCAGTTTTTACAACCGCAGGCGCTCGCTGATGTTAGCAAACTGCTTGGCACACACGGTAATCTATTTTGTATCATACTAGTTGTCATGTCCGATGCCAATGCCATCTACCGAATCCAATTGCATTTTGAAATTATCCGAAAACTCGCTCAAATATTCACAAAATTTCGTCTAAATCGGTCCTGTAGTTTAAGAGAATTTAGGTGACACCGAAGAATTTGATATACATATGAAGATATTGCGTCCAATAAAAACACAATCATGGTATCCTAATTGTACACTACAGCTGGTATTTGGCATTACTTTCAGACGAGTGCCATAAGTATCTGTAACCATGTGGCTGGTGGTTCCCAAGATGTAGTATGGAGTAGATGTGCCCGCAATTATGAATCGGTTTTTCTGAAAGTACCAAAGCCTTAAAGAATATAATGTAAACTAGTGTAGCTGCATTTCAATAAGTGAGCGGAAACTATAAACCCACTCCCATGACTATTGATTTTGTCCATTAGAGTATTAGCCCAATATACAACTGCAAACGTTTATGTGGCAGTGATCACTTTACGCCAGGTGGCCAGCGTAGTCATGTTTGAATTTTATTTAATCCATTAATTTTAGTAAAGAAGTAATAATGTCATTAGAGGAGCGTATATAATAACTAGAAATGTATAGTGCAAATTATGTAAGAGTCGAATCATTTAAAAGCATTAACAGTTACCTGTTATTTATCTTCTCGAGCAATTTAATGTAAACCCGATTATTAAATATTCCAGTATGAAATTACGACAAATAGGCAAATAATATAAATATTTTTTATCTATAAATTAACTGATTATTATAGCTAAAATTCCAATAGATTAATAAATAAATTATAAAACATATTTTTCTTTTTCAGGTCACTTCATTCTGAATCTAGTGTGCCGGGACACACAGCTACAAGACAATATAATGGAGACTCTAAAACAACATTTTAAACATTTAGTGACTGTAAAGCTTTATGAAGAAGTGAATGAAATAGTGTTTGCTACGAACAGTGAGAAAGAATACACTTTAGAATCTTTAGAGGCTGCCGCTAAGAACCTGAACGGAACGGCAAGACAAAAAAATTTAGTGAATATAAAATGTGTCGATTTGAAAGACTTTATACAGTCTATAAATATTATTTCATAGAATTTAGCATAGTATTTATAATACGGAAATATTTCTAATTTAAAGTATCTTGTCATATAATTAGGCGATACTGTTTTTATATATAACATTTATATTTTTAGTAATCATTGTTGTATTGTAAAATAGCAGATTGTTAACGATGGAGATATTAAATAAAAAGACAGAAATAAAATTAATGCATTTAATGCCATTTCTTTGTTTACCGAACTCACTCGACTAGCGTCCACATTCCACAATTTCTCTTATTGTCACTCATAAAATACTGGCATCCTAGCAAACATAACTGCAGAAATAAAAAAAATATTTGAAATAGCATTAGGCTTCCTAATTTATCACAATTGGCACCCATAGAGGTCTAACAATGACGCAAATACTTTATACAATAATTTAAACAATAAAATACATAATAATAAATGAGACATAGCGATTTATACTAAGCACATTAAAAACAAACACTCAAAAGTTCTCAAAATACTTTCTTAAGTATATTTTTAAGACTTTTCTTCTTCTTGCTACCACTTTCGCTCTCTTGTTGTCCGTTTTGAGAGATATCGGTTGATTCAGACCAGAGGCTTCCTGTTGGCGATTCGGAAGCGGCTTTCTTTCCCAATTTTCCGTTGAAAATCGGTTCTAAAGTCCTCACGTCTGGACTGGGCGTACTTCTGCTACTTTGGCGATTGAGGGTCCTCAAAAATGCCGGCGACGACAATCGTCTAGTCTTCATCGTCTTCGTTTTTAAATTATTGAAGAACGATCCATTCGTTTTTGGTAACTCTTTTTCTTTAGTTTCGGTCACTGTAAATTCCTTCGGCTCCGGAACTGGGGCGAAGTAAACTCCCTCATCTAGCGTTATATTGGGATTTTCCTGAAGTTCTCTGATACCATCTGGGGTATTTGAACTTTCTTTGATATCGGCTTCTAACCCTCTGTGAAGTATTGAAGTTTTTCTTCTCCTATTCTTCTTAGCGATTTGCCACTCCCCTGAATCATGTTCTCTTTCCACATCATCAGTGGACTGCCTCGCAATTTGGAATGCTTCCTCACTCGGTCGCCTTTTCTTAGTAGACGGCGTCGCGTGCCCGCTGACACCTTCGACCGATTTTCTTCTAAATCTATCTTGTTTTTTCTTAATCTTTTTTGGTATTGGCACCATTATGGTTTCTGGCTTTTTCCTCTTTGATACATAGTATAATATAAGTGTGATTATTATAGATTGATACATGATGAATTTAGAAAAGGTTAGGTTGCCAAACCAGCTATCTCTTTCTTCCATAAGGAGGGTCATGGCTATGGTTAATTGCACCAGTTGGTCCTGCAGTTGCGTCATTTGTTCTAAGTACTTTTGTTCGCGTTCGCTGCTCTTTCGCCGTTCTTCTGTCATTTGCAGGACGGTCTTTTCGAACGATTTCTGCATTTCTTCGACTTGCTTCTTGTATCTTCGGCTCAACTCTTCAAGGTATTGTCCCGACAGAGACATGTTTCTTTCTAGTGTCTGAAAATATAAAAAAAGCGTTTTTAGACTTCTATTTGCTATTTAATCTTTTTTACTTTGATATTTTTGCACTATTACAAAGAAACAGAATTATATTTACTTTTTAAAAAAGTGACCTGAATAAATGACATTTAAAGTAGTTAACAACTTTAAAAGTTTATGTAATATGTATTACGTATATAACTGTAGTACATTAATATTATGATAAGAGAATAAAACTTTCTATTATATATAAAAACGATAAAATAAATTATTTTATAAAATCAATTTTATATCAACCAAATTGTGTCAAAAAAGTAAAATCAAAATGTTATAAAATGCCTTAAAAAAATACACACCTTAACTCTGTTTGACAGTCTTAAAAATACTGATTCTTTTTGTAGAGTTGCCTGCGCTTGGTTTTGATTCAAAGTGGCTTGATTGCCTACAGGCGTAGGGTCCACCGCAATCTGATCAAGATCCGACATGAAATTGTCACTATCTATCAAAACCTGATCACTTAATTCATCACCTATGTTGTTTATATCTTTTGGTTTCTCTGTAACGACTTCTCGTCCGTTTTTAACGTCAGTTTTTAAAGGTTCTTTACTTTCGCTTTCATTATTATTTTCTACTTGTTTTTCTTCAGTCACGGGCTCATCCTGAGGTTCTGCTACTGGTTGTTTTCCCTCGAGAATTACTTGAAGATCTTCTTTGCATGTATCTGTTTTTTCTTTTTCTACTTTAGGTAGTTCTATCGGAGTATCCTCAGGTTTTTGTTCAGGTACAACAGTTTTATCATCAGATTGAGTCGTTTCATTGATTTTTTCATCGGCTGTGTCATTCTTAATCGGTACTAACTTGATATCTTGTTCTGAATTCGTTTCACTATTAAGTTTCTGTGGCGACTCATCTACAGTAATGTTAGAGGTAACGTTCATTTCGGTTTCAAAGCTTGTGTTAAGAACAACTTTCTTCTCTTTAATCGCGAGAATGTTGCACAACGCCGCTAAATACTTGGGCGGGAACAGAGCATTAATATACGCCACGCGTTCCTCACCGAACTCTATAGTCTTTGTACTTTTAAAATCTAAACCAAATGTCTGACACACACTTGTGCACTTTAGAGTGTCTCTTAGGAACACTTGCCGCACTAAACTCGTCAATCTGTCCGAGCTACAACTAAGCAGTTCATACACATCATTGTAGAGCGTTTCACTGCAATTATCACACACTATTATATGGCTGGGTGAACAACACTTTTTGTACATTTTATCCGCTAACGTATCGTTACGTTCACTGGAAACATTCTTAGGAACTTCTGTTTTAACTAATGCTTGAGCAGCTTTCTTCATAATAGACATCACGGCGTCTCTCGCGGAGCCGAAAAGGTTTTTTGACGGCTCCGTTTCCGCCGCCGGCACATCTGGGACGTCTATTATCTCGTCATCTTCGTCCTCGTCTAAATGTGATGAATGTTGAGAACTCTCCTTTTCCAGAACTTCAAATTCCGAAGTTCCATAAACTTTAAATAATGAAATTGGGCAGTAATGTTCGGAACCGTGGTGAGATAATAATTCAACTTTAATGAATTTGCCGAACAAATGTGGAAATAAATCAAAACTTTGTACATCTCTCATGTCTTGAGCTGTGAATTGACCGACCTCAGCCCACTCCCGAGTAGGGAAACGATCGCTGAAGTAAACAGCGATGTCCTTCGGAGTTGATGAGAATAGCTCAAAATTAGCTATTTCTATTTTTTGTGCTTGAACAGCTTCACACAGTTCCACCACGAACCATATGCGACTATTGCATGTGTTAAGCATATACTCATCTCTATTCGGAGATAGGATGGAACTCGCCGATCCTGCTTCAGGATTAACGGCAGCCACTTTAGCGCCGCAAGCGAGCGAAGCGTAATTTTTCGATCTTAATTTGGTGCTTTTGCTGCTAAAATTTGTATTACTATGACTAGGTTGACTCGAATGATTAAGCACAGTATCTTTCTTTTCGGCTTCTGCTAATTGCTTCTGTGCCCACTCTGAGAAGGAGGGTATATCTTCTTGCGGTGTTTCTGGTTTAATTGGAATGTTTTCTTCTACTTTTTCTTCAGCTTGAGATTCTACTGTCGCTTCTGCGTCTGGCGTGGGAGTGGTGCTCTGAAATGCATCATCTGTCTGCCTCGTCTCGTGCATGGGCTTCGCTTTGACTACGAGTCGTGGCTCTGTACTGTCTTTATCCGCGTTTTCCGCGGATATTTTCTCTTCTTCATCATCATCACTATCAACAATCGTGAAACTCGTCGTTTCATTGTGCTGTTCCGAGTCATTTGCGAACAATAATTCGTCTGGAGTTTTCAAATCCAATTTTGCATTTTCTGCCAATGAGATGAGTATTGGAGGCTGTCCCGTGTCAGGTAACCTGTAAGACGAGAAATATGTAATTAGTATGAGTAAATAATATGGCCATAATAAAGAATTAAGAATCGAAAGAAAGAAAAAAGAGAAAGAAGGTCACTTGAAAATGTACAAAACATTTAATATTTACATCATAATCGCTAAATATTCCGGGAAGCAGTTTCGATCGAAATCATATAGAAATCAATAATCAACCGGAAAATGGCAACAAATTTAATGTTTTGTTCTATTTTCTAAACGTCGAGAAAACAAAGTATATAATATATTGTATTTGTACCAATTAATATCTGTGTTCGTACATAATTATAATATAGGAATAAACAACATATATGATTTTATTTTATGATTTATTTATAATAATATTAATTTTGACACATCAAATAATATGAATCATAATCAAAAGCAATCACTAATTACACTTAACACAAAACACATGTCCATTCGAACCACGCCAAAACTATTTATAAAAACAAGACAACTAATAATATAGCAACATTGTAAGCAACGTATTATCATGAATAACCAAATGTAATAAGTAATACTGACGCGTAACCAATTGAGACAATTATTGTAACAATTGAAATGGTGCTTGCAGGAAAGCGTTTCGAAGCTCCCTCGACACTGCTATGATAAAACAGATTTTAATGCTTTGGGTCCCAGGAATGCGGGCCGTCACATGACGGACACAAAATGGTGCCTATCAAAGATCTCTTTGGGGTTACGGAGTCGAAAAACGTTCTTTAGGAAACCCTGCCATACTGTTTACTTAGAAAATGCTTGGGCCACATAATCTGAAGTACTAAGATGGCCGTGAAATGACAGGCAATGTTTTTCTAGGTAACCAAAGCATACAATACATAATTTATATATTAATGATTAATGAATATATTTCTCATTAAGTAACCGACTTCTAGTGGGATTTTTAGTCGGAATTGCACATGTTACGCCTTATCTTAGCAGACTGAGACTATAAATTTTGCCCTTTTAATCACTTATTAAATCGGTAAGCCAATTGGCTAACGACTTATCAAGATTAATTTAAAGTATCAAGGTTACTTGTTTAGGTTTTCAAAGAATTATTTTTGTGTACAGCTATCTGCGTAGCCAGGAAGAGCGTTTGTCGCTCTGGATATCGGATTGCCCTATTTTCTTAGACATGTCAACAATATCAAAAAAATAGAAACCTTATCCAAGGGTACGTTTTATAACTTTCAATTTATTAATAAATTGGTTCGACTTCGTCACCCCTAAAAAAATTTTTCTCCTACCTAATACTCTCTAATGATTCATTGCATCAAAAATTTCGCCATTGCAGGTACTCAAAGTTGGCAGAGCACCCGTGATAGGCGAGAGGCACTTTTGTTACACATTTCGTTATTAATATCGAAATATTGTTTTTGTAGGTGTATCTTTAGGATACGAAATATTACAACAGATAATATTTTTAATATGTATATGACGTATAAAAAAGATTTTTATATTTCTTTTATATCTGGATACATACCCCCTACTTACCTACATTATATAAACAAGGAATTTAAATGTTAACCCCAATTTTATATTGCCTCTTAAAAATCTTGCTTCTTATCAGACAATGATCGGCAATTTTTACAATGTTTTTAGCGCAATGATCAAGTATCATAAATAATTACGATCAACCTTGAACTTAAAATGTCAGAGTGATATTGACGGCTATAAAAAGTAACAAAAAAAAACATTAATCCTGTTCGTTCTTTAGTATTTATTTTGAAGCGCATTGAATTCATTAAGTTTTTACTTACTAAGTAGGTAACAACACACAAAATATTATGAGGTTTTTAAGGGTCTATGACCGCGTGTCATAATTTTAAAAGTGACTTACGCAGTTACGCTTTACGCTTGCAGTAATTAGGAAATTAAATAAATAAATTCATTCAATTTCCTAATTTTATCTATTCATCTAATCGCCTGATACATATTCTACTGTTTAAAAAAATCCGTTTACAAAATTAAGACACATTGAATATTTTACGTTATCTACTGAATTGTTTTGCGAAAATATCATTTTATGGACAAGCCAGGCATATGCTGGAATGTCCTGTTTAACAATTTGACTACAGCATATAGGTACAATGTAGTAAACAAATCATACGAATTGAAGGTTAATTTGCGAGTTATTTATTTCGTATCACGGCAACGTGTTTTCTCAGTGTCAAGAACATATTAATGTCTTCGGTTTTGGCTTGGTCCGCTGGCACTGGACGAAGTACGGCCTGTACAGACTGAAGACGGTAGAAATAGGAGTAACATGATACACATTGTAATTTTCAAATAATAAACATTTATGATGTGCGATGATGTATCACAAGCTTGTTTTGTTTCCTAAATATTGAAATATGCCACGGGAGAGGCCGCGGACGTGCTGCGAAAGCGATCCCGTAGCCTCTCCGTTTTCCGTGCTGTGGCGGCTATCGCAGGGGGTTTTAGTGAGTGCAATCTCACATAACCCGGTTTCCCCCCAGGAGTCGGGTATCTATGAAGATTTACCCTGCGTCAACAAAAAAAATTGAAATATGTAGCTACTAGTTACGCATGAATTGATATTGGATGAAGAAAAGATTCTTTACATTCCGTGTGCATAGTATGCGCAGGTCCTTTAGTCATAAAATTAGCGCCAACAAGAGACAGGCTGTATTTAATCACAATTTACGCTCTACTACAGTGATATATTGAAATTATTTTACTGTGAGCAATGTTTACGATTCGCTATGGGCATGGAAGTAATTTTATAGCTGCTTTCATTTGCCGAAATAGAAAGCGCCTATTGCTTATTGTAAATTTTGGTCAAAACAATAACAGTAATTTAGCGTTTGTGGTCATAATGATTAATGATCATTTTCAAATTATAATTCGCCTAATTATATAGGCATAGCTTATACAATTTTACCATAGACGTTAAAGAAGATATATTATCAATAGTATGAGCTATGATATTTACACATTTTCTGGCCTTGCTTGACAAACAAAAATAGCGAAGAATTATCTGCGCTAAAGTATAAATAAAAGCAAATCAATTAAGGAAAACCTTATGAGGAAACCTGCATGTGTCGAGAGAAATTCCGACATATTTATAATTGTATATAGGCCAACCGCAATTGCATATAGGGAATAGTGCGGTTAATTAATCTCTTAACCCTTTCCTTAATAGGAGTTTGACCCAATCCCTGCAAGCATATACAGGCTGTTATTTTACTTTTGCTTTTCTCCATAATAATAGTTTGACTTTTGCCCAGCAGCGGAGCTTATACAGGCTGTTACTTTACGTTGATTTTTTAGAAATTTCTGTAAAGTTTGTATATGAAATCTTACGTGTAGAATATCTTGGTGAGTCCTTGGTGGCCACCGTACGACAGCAGTTGGCAGAGCAGTAGAGCCGCCAGCAGCGCCCGCGGCGGCGACATCGCGCGCACGCCGCCGCCGCATTGGCGAGAGTGTGCACCTATCACGACGTCACGAACACTTCACACCCGCCGAAACACGCACCAAATTATTATCACCGACTTTTTTTATTTAAAAAAAGTTCAACATCCAAATCCTAAAGTCCGCACCACACGTTCGGATCCAAACGCGCGCTGCACTTTCTGTTTCTGTAGCGAAATCTTTGCGTCAATTTCGAAACGTCATTTTGTTTTATTGCCTATTCTCACATTGTTTTACTAATAAACTCGCAACAAAGGTGCTGTAGACCACTTCATCTCTCGCTAATACCAAATATGGCTGAATGCGTCGGGGAAAAGTTTTTCCAACGTAAATAAGATGAATTGTTTGTTTGGGTATGGCGTGTTTGTTTTTATGCAACAACTGGCGTAGTAAGAGATATTCGTAATGACAAACAAAACATACTTTATTTAGCCGCGTTATCAAGGCCGATAAAGAAACTTCGGAATGCGGTGCATCCCGTCACGACAAGCATACTGCAACTTTATTTTAATATATGCGTTTTAACGAATGTACCTGCATAGACAAAGTAAAGTGCTCGTTTACTTTTGTTGTCCATCAAAATAAATAAAATTAAGAATTTAATCCTGTAACGCACTCGACGTGCTAAAAGTACCGCGTATGAAATGTCTAGCGAATAGCTGAATAGCAGTTCAGACCGTACCTACTAATGTTCTCATGAATCACACGCATACCGAATGTTATTCCACGGTGAGTGAGACACTTCCGGGGAATAAATATTGGTACATATTGTGCATTGAATTGGGTGCGACTAGGTAAATTCTTAAGGTGCATTTATTTGACGATTCGTAGAATTACGTCCTGCGCGGTTAAAAGTTCCTACCTAGCACGGGCTTTTCAAGGTTTCCGTAGACTTAACAACTCTTGTCAGTGGGATTTTTGTGCGTCTCAAAACTTACGAGACCTATGCCATACTTTCAGTCACTTCTCTCTTATGAAACAATCGTAAATGATCAATTTTGATGGACAAAATTTTCTCTAAAGAAAGTCCATCGTGTGTGCTGGGCTAAAGGTAATTACTTAACTAGTAAGTAAGTAGGAGGTTACAACTCCAAACTGCGGAACCCATTCGCTGACGGACACGTTAGGAGTTAGAAACGCTAAATTGATGATTATGCACGACGTTCGATGTATCGTTGTCTGTGCATGTGATTAATTGTATCTGACGAGCTATGGAGTTAATATTAACGTAATCGTTTTGAGATAGTAAAAGTTAAAACTTATTATGTGATATGTTACATTTATAGTTTTCTATAGGTCGTTAATTTAACGACCTAGGGTTCAGTGTCACAGATAAAAAAATTAATGTTATATTATTAGTTAATTGATAAAAAAGAGCAAAATAGTAAAGGTTACCTGCATAGCCAGAAGAATAAATTTTTTCTATAACTCGAATGACTATAATGCAAAATTTCACTAAGAATTGGAACAAATTCTACGTACCGAAATTATGCGTGGAAAAATCTTTTATTCCACAAAATAAAACACCTTGATGTGGGCCAATCGGAAATACAATCCCTCTTAATGGAATGCAGTTCCTCTTTTAATTCCTCTATTACCAAGCTTGACTAGGTGTAATTATACCAGACTGCTTGTCGCCAGGAAATTAGCATAAGCTGTTACTCAACTATCATTGCGTAAAAACTAATTGCAAATAAAAGAAATGTACATTCGCACCATTGTGCTACAGATTATATAAAACGGGATCTTAATTGGCTATCAACGCTGTCATGTCAAATTGTTAAGTGTGATGAAATGGCACTTTTTATTATTTTTATCTCATGTATGGTGTGGCTGAATATTATGAGAGTACCTCCATCTATCACAAATAAACAAAAAAAACACTGGACCGATTTAAAAACTGGTCAAACCATCAGAATACTATTTCTGATCACATTGTTCCTGATTAAAATGAGCCATATTTTCAGTACATATACCTTTTTTATAACCCGGAACGGTTTGCTTCATTTCTGTAAAGCCTTTTTTTTACAAAATGAAATCTCCAGGAACGTCCGAAAAAAATGTATGTCACGTTTTGTAAATAAATCACAATAATACCTTTGTACTTTTGATAGAAATGGTAAATATTACTTCTGTATAGAAAATATGTAAAAATAATGTTGCAGCCACGCCCGGATTTGTTAGAATTGTTTGACGTGTTCATTAAAATCAACTGTGACCCGAGAAAAGTTAACGCGATCTAGTTTCCTTTTATGTATGAACTTTTAAAAACTTTTAAAAAAATAAACAAAACTATCAGTTAACATAGAGATTCTTAAAAATAGAAATTAGTAAGCCTTATCTATGACTGTATTGTACTAATATGTGATGTGAGAAATGTATCTAACTGTATATATATACCTATAATGACGAGGGTGGACGATTCACATAGTGAAAAAACCCTCTATAATAAATTAAAATAAAAAAAAAAAAACATAAGAGATATAATTTTAACGTAGAGAGAAGAAAAGTTTTTTTAAGATTTCATGATGAGGAAATGTGTATTAAATTGTTATTTCTTTTTTATATAACCAGTTACTAATAACGATGTTTATGTGAAAATTCGTATATTAGTTTCTATATAAAGCCGGTGAGATCATCGACCTCGGTGATAACACGAATTGTTTTTAATTAATGTTGCTAAGTTGTTAGATAGTGCTAACGACCGAAATACATGTTAAGTTAAGGAGTGCTAATTGAAGAATAAAAGTGGTTCCTAAAATATGCACTAATTTAGATTATTTCTACTTTTCTTACTTAAATCAAGCACTGACTAGAATCAATAAATAGCATCTTGTATTTTATATCATCTATTTATTTAAATCACTTTGAAGACAGCCGAAATTGACCGATATTTAGTCGATAAGCTTATAGGGATATCAGTATTGACTATCGCATCATCCAAGTGAATCTTGGATCTTAGCCAAGTTACGGATTTTTCATCATCACTGTACTGCCTGAAATCCAAGGATCTTTACATACATAACTACTTAGTATAAAACCATCCGCTTCCGCTGTCTGTTTACTTAGATCCATTTAAACTACTCAAGGGATTTGAATGCAGGTTTCAGAAATAGATAGAGAGGTTCAATAGGAAAGTTAGGTGAAGTTGATGTCGTAATGTTTTTTTTTGTCTTTTTGGTGACAGATTAATAAACAATGATGGTCTGATCAGAATGCTGATATCTTTAGTATTCTAAACATCATATCGGATATTGTGCTGGGCTGTAAAACTTTTTTTGTTGACGCAGGGTAAATCTTCATAGATACCCGACTCCTGGGGGGGTGTCGGGTTATGTGAGATTGCACTCACTAAAACCCCCTGCGATGGCCGCCACAGCACGGAAAACGGA